>PPJH02000048.1:0-96861 GCA_003705705.2 Blastobotrys raffinosifermentans
GCAGAGCCACCTGCGTCTGCAAATCCCTACAACGTAGGGGAGTATACAAACGTAGACACATACACACATACACATACACACACACAGCTGTACACACACATACATCAGCCCCCCCGGTGACGCTTGGGATCAAGGCACGACACCCCTTCTGTCTAAGATTGATGGCCATTCCTGATACAGTGACTAACATACACAAGTTGGCACCGCCAGGACCAGTCGCAATAGGCATAATTAGAATGAGGCTCGGACCCCGCGAATTTCATCACAGACAGAAAGTTTAAGCTTCAGGGGCAAAGGAATGAGGCCGTTAGGTGGCACGCAGATGCACGCTCCATTCTCGGGGACCCAGAGAGAGCAATACCAGACCAACCTCTTTTAGCTTGGACAAGCACTGGCACGAGCACGTAGTGTTTTCCAACTAGAAGGTTCTCCAAGTTGACATTTTAGTCGACTCATTGCCATCTGTCTAATTGTTTTTCTTTTTCATTCCTGACATGATATGCATTGCCGCCTGAATTGGCAATGGCGAGGGGTAAATGGTAATTGCTTGTCTGTGTTTTGAACCAAGCTCTCAGAGAGTTGGAGTTTCTGTGCCAGGTTAGCGTATATCATTCAGGGGGGCGTTGCCGTTAGATTCTGTTTATGAAACTATGCAGTTTCGTATCATGGAGATCTTCCCCCGATCATCAACGTCTCAGTATCCACCAAAATAGTGTGTGTGTCCATCAAAACTGATCGCATTAGGCAGCAAATCTACATAGCTTAGCTATCACATAAGATGCGTCGGGTAACAATCTGGTTCTATCTATGTCTTTCCTGCTGTATCACTAATGTAACCGGGCTGTACCGGATACGCAGTAACTGTCGCATTTTCGCGAAACGCCTTGGTGCAATGCATGGCCATTTTCGTATCCATGCAAATCTGGTAGTCTTGGACTCAATCCCCGTTGCTCTGGCCTATGTGTTATCCCTACATGTATGCTAATTACCCACCTGGCGACCGTTTTCCTGTTCACCCCTGTTTTGTTTGCATTAACACTTTTACCCCTATATCAACAGAAGGCATGATTTTCTTTTACCCGTTTTGCTTGTTTTGGATCTCTCGTATGCATATCAACGGTGATCGGCGGCGCGGCTCGAGGCCCCCCATCTGGGTCAACCGTTTTGACAGGCTGTAATCAAACGGAGGACAGTGCATGGCATGGCCCGCGTTTCAGACAAGACAGAACTATTCTTGTACAGTTCGGCTTATCCATCTGTGATGAGCTGACCCAAGCCTTTTGTTGCTATGGTCTTTGAAACCATGGACGGGTAAGTCTGCCCCGATATTTGTCCCTGAATGGTTAGTTTGCCGGTCAAGTAACTATGCATTGAATTGTTCCTGGATACCTACCAGATCCGGAGGAAAAAAAGCTGTATGTTTCCAAATTCATTTTTACTCAGTACCTGTACCTTTTTATTGTTAATTGTGTTTCTCATTCAAGCTTACGGATTTGGTTTTTGTCTAATTGGCGGTTGCCTGTTTCACATTGGCCTTCCATTCGGAGTGAATGTGGTCATATAGCTTGTCGTCAGTCAGCACGTCGTAAGCAGTTAGTGCCAACGACTTTCCAACTGTCACAGCAGCTTTGTGGCCTGCCTCTGTGCCGGCATCTGCAACAAATGCCTCCTGGTGTGGGTTACCGTTTGAGCCAGGGATTAGGAACATGGCATGAATGTTAGGCACCTCATACGATACATTGCCCTGGTCGGTAGACCCGCCAGTTTCCATATGTCTCACTCCATCCAGGCCATACTTCTTGAGGTTGCTGAGGTACTGGTCATCCAACTTGTCGCTGGTGATCATGTCATAGTATGGGGTAGGGTTGTCTACTTCCAATTTGCAGCCGGTGGCCAGGGATGCCGCTTCGGCGCACTTGATGACTCTGTCGATCAACTTGTGGAGCTTTGAGATATTATTAGCTCGGACGTTGAAATTGACCTTGGCGTGTTCAGGGATAATGTTTGGCACTTTAGGTCCCTCGATCAGGCAACCGTGCATTCGAGCGTCAGGAGTACATTGCTGTCGCAGGAGCGAAACGTTGTTGTAAAAGGCCACAAATGCATCCAATGCGTTGATTCCGTCCCAAGGATTTGCGCCAGCGTGGGCGGGCTTGCCCTTGAAAGTGAAGCTCAGGTGTCCACATGCAGAACCCTTCATGTTTGCTGCATTTGTTCCGGTCTGTTCACCAATGGCGTGGGCCATGAACGACGCATCCACTCCTTTGTAGGCTCCTGCTTCAATGAGCTTAATCTTACCACCTCCGTGCTCTTCTGCGGGAGTTCCGAGAATCTGTACCCGGCCTGGTGTTCCGGTTTGTTTGAGAACATGAGTGAGGGCCAAGAAGGCGGTAATTCCGGCGGTGGAGATGAGGTTATGTCCACAGGCGTGGCCCAGCGGGAGCGCGTCGTACTCACAATTGATATTGATCAGACGGCCCCCTTGCCCGTATAATGCCTCAAAGGCTGTCTCCAGCCCATAGGCATGACGAGTCACTTTGAATCCGCATTCTTCCAAAAAGTCGCACAGGGTATCGTGTGCCTTGAACTCCTGGTATGCCAGTTCTGGGTTCTGGTGAATGGTCTTGTTGACTTTGTGGATCCGATCGTTTAGCTTTGCGATCTGCTCGTCTACTACCTGTTTTACGTCAATGGTCATTGTTATTTAATTGGGGTTTTTGTGTCGTCCGTCGTCCGTCGTCCGTCGTCCTTTTATAGGCTAAGGTTTAAGCTTTTTATCATCTAGGATCCCGCTTCCCCGCATTCATTGATAAGTGGAGCGGAAGAGATAGCCGCGGAAGTTGCCAGTCTAGCGGGTGATCCTTTAATAAGAGCTTTTATATAGTGTACTATTTACTGATGCCCATACTGTCCTCGGTCTTGAAGGTTAATTGTGTTCGCAGGACGTTCATTGCCCATGGCAAATCCTCTGTCTTCTGGCTCTGGGCGGAGTTTTTTTTTTTCGCTTATCTTACCGGTCCGTGCAGGCTCGGTGCCAGTCGGCGAGTTGGTGCCGACATCCGAGCAGAACTGGAGACATAGGCGCTATCAACAACCAGGTAGAACATAGAGGTGAGCGATGATCTGCTGGTATTGAGGGGTCAGTGCGGAATGAATACCGGTTAACATTGAGCCGAGACTGTTTAGTGCATCATGGCATCTATGCATCTTAGGAATCGTATTTAGATAGCAGATGTTAAACGATGTTAACGGCCCTCGGCCTACCATTCACAACAATACAAATGGAATACAAAAGCGTAAACGACACTCAACAACCCACAACGAACCATAACGAACCACAACAGGCCACAAAAATCACAACAACAATGACAGTACACGATACACGACCATACCCGTTGTCAGCAAATAGAGTTTAAACTCGCATATTGAGCAGTTTGAAAAACGCCACACAACCAGCGGCACGTGCGGCAACACTGATTATCTCACACGACCAGCCTTGACCTATCGACATTACTACATTTCTAAACGCAGGTTACGAGCACAGGAAGAGCTAGAACTCACCCAAAGAACACACCCGCGACTACTACGACGGGCCCTGAAACAGTTTAGGCCCACCTCGATATTACAGTTCGTGGACACTAGTAATATCTTGAGTACGATTTGCCATTGCCCCGTCAGCCCTGCCACCCTGCCACCGATGGACACCTCTGTAGTGCCAGCAGACGGAGAGTTTAGGTGCTGGATCTGCCTAGCAGGTCCAGACGAACCACCTCCCCAAGGAACCGACCCAGAGTGGCGACGACCGTGCAAATGTAATCTCATCGCGCACCAGTGCTGCCTGTTAGAGTGGGCAGCCGACGTGAGCGCCAACCAAAGGAACCGGCCAGGGGTGACAAAGCTACCAAAATGCCCCCAGTGCAAGGCCACCATTTACGTGACAAAGAAGCATTCCCGATTTTTAAAACTACGAGAGACCATTGAAGCATTAAACACTAATGGAATGCAGCTGCTGTTTGTATCTTCGGTGTCAGGATCGCTGTTCACCGCAGTGTACACTACCCTGTATGCCATGGGAGCATCATCTATTCGACTAATGTGTCCTACAGACATGGCATTAGACCTGTTAGGGCTGACAGTGACCGGACGAAGGGTTGCGGTCAAGAGAATCTCGTTACGAAGAATGCTACTAATCCCGAGCGTGCCTGTATTGCTGCTGATATCTCCGTCTAGGTCAAAGATTGTTGACGCAATTTCGGTAGTGCTACCGTTCACTCTGGCAGACCGGGAAAACCTGCCTTGGAAGTTCAAGGGAGCCAGGTTCACAATGGCCATTTTGCCATGGCTGAGACTGGGATACCGGTTTCTGTATGATCGATTCATGGATCCCGTCATCCAGGACTGCGCCGCCAAAGTGCGACCAATGTTCTACCAAAGCGGAGCCACAGAGGCTCCAAACGGGGGCCTCAATATCCAGGTGTTTGTAGACCGGGAGCCAGACCAGGCCGACCAACGAGCGCAACAGGGTCAAGGAGGCGGTGGTGGCGGTGGTGGAGGTGCCGGACAGCCATTGGGAATGGAGCAGGTTTTGGCGGCCGCGGCCGCTGGCGGGGGTGCACCACAAGAAGAAGATGACCACGAAGACGATCCTCATGCTGCTGTAGAGGTGGTGAGGAATCCACTGATCAATCGAATGGTTCTGACGATTGTTGAATTGATCACGAACGTAGTGGACCCCCCGGAACCGGCTCCACCGCTAGAGGACATGAACGAAGAGGGTCAACAACAGGGCCAAGGGGGCCAAGCAGATGGAGGTAACGGCGGTAACGGGTCCTCCTCCTCTTCCTCGACCCCTCGACGGCGGCCCCATTCCGCTGACTGGGTCATATCGAGGCGCACGTTTACACTGAGGATAGGACATCAATTACTACTGCCATTGTTGTCAGGAATGATGGGATCGCTCTTGTCGACCATTCCATTTGTTCGCAAGCGAATTCCGTCTCGATTTCAGCGCAACATGTTTGGAGGCATGCTCGTAGTGATTCTTCGAGACTTGATCAATGTCGTCAGCGCCCTGTTGCGTGCACGCCAGGAGACCAGTCGCACCGTCCTACAGCATTACGAGGTCCCACGACGGCGACGACGGCGCAATAGACCATGATTCCATTAACCGCATCACCGTTTCAAGCTATACATTATGTACATTGAGCTATCAGCATCTACGCAACATCGAACACACGTCACGAGCACTCCAGTCAATTGTATAACATTTAACACTCGGGACCCTATCACAATCATCTTGTACTATTAGTATCGCTGTCACTATCACCATTACCGTAACAGCCACCGTCACAGTCAGTCCTATTCTAGTTGTAGTCCCATTCTATTCCTATTCTAGTGTCTAAATATCAACCCAAATAGCCCAATTGATTGCCAGGGTCCGCCTTGGCCGACATCACACCATGACCCCAGACTCCAGACCCGGCCATCCCGGGCTCCACAGCACCCGTCCACTATCTTCAGCACAGAATATGGAGCCACTGGGGCCACTGGAACCTTGTAGAATCTGCACTGTCAATCACCATTGTTACATCGTACGCACCGTCGCACCGCTAAACATTGCTTGACTGGTTTGATGAACATTCCACACTTTTCCACTGCTACGCCGCTCCCTTTCCTAATCAGGCATGTAATGACTCGGGACCGGCATCAGCACCAACGTAAAGGCATGTCGGCTTGTCAGGAAGCACAAATATATATACTGGCAAAGGCCGACAGGACGATTGCAAGAGGAGTGTAGCGAGGCATTCCAACCAGGGGTTTGGCTCCAGCCTCCAGCAAATCGATTAGCGGGTTGCAACCGCCATCATCATCATATTATCATCATATTATCACCACCATCATCACCACAATAATAATTGAACCATTTTTGCCATATTTGTACATCTATGGGGGACAGTCCTGACCACCATCATCGTCCAAATGCCATAGTAAATGCGGGTGGTTCGTCAGGCACCACACACTTGCTGGACCGACTGGAAGAGGTGATCCCAGAGGAGGATTACAATTACGACTTCAGCGCTCTGTTCCCGCGTCCTTCCGAGGGACCATCCCAGTCATCCCACAAGGAATCGCGCCATGAGGCAAGCCATGAGGCAAGTGAGGCAAACCATGGGCAGTCCGAAGCCGGCATGTCTGCGGCAAGGAGGTCTGCCACTGAGCGGTACTCTAGTTATCTGACCGCTCTGCATGACGCGGGGGTGCCTACGACGCTGCCAACCGGAGAGACAATTGACCTTCGCAAGACGTGTCCGTTCTGCCTGAGGTCGTTTTCTCATCCGGGATCCCTAGGCCGTCACCTGGACCTTAAAAGGGGGACCCGGCTCCATCCGGCCCCCAAAGTAGATTTAATCCGCCGGGATGTCAAACGCCGCGGAGATGTAGTAGAGATTAAGACCCGGCGCGCTCAGCGAGCAAAGGAGTACAACTCGCGTGAGGATGTAAAAGAGCGGGCAAAGGCTCGGAGGCGCGCAAAGGAAAGGTCGGACAGAGCCCGAGAACTAGCTCGGACGCATTTCATAAACCGTCTGTCCGCCCCGTCGCTGCCTCCGCATCCTTCGTTTGCGCTGGTAGTGCTGTACTTTCTTCCCACTGCTCATTGGCCACATGATCCGCCTACTGGGGAGACGTATGAGCTTTTGATGAGCACAATTGACCCCCAGGACGCTGTGCGGACAAAGGTCGATGCTGCGTTTGAGCAATGGAGGCACATGGACATAGAAACTCGCCGGGGTGTGTGGATTCGAGAGCAGCGAACGGTTGCCGAGCTTGCAGTGGGGAATCAACTGACGTTGCGAGAATTAGGCAATCGAGAAGAATGGCTAGCTGCCGAGGAGGCGAGGATTCTATCTGAGGACTCAGGCAAGGGCGAAGAAGAAGAAGAGGAACCCGAGGACCACCGGTCTTCGTCTTCGTCTCGCAATCCAGATGGTCCAGAAGATTTGCCTCTGTTGGTGTAACGCTGAGCATTATTTATTGTATATTTATTTGTAGACTAGACGCCAGCAACTACCCGCAATCTACCTTCCTAGAGATGTTAGCTATCAATATGATTCCAGGTAATTCAACAGGTTCTGCTATTAATAATTCCAAGCAATTAATCTACGTTACGAATATGATTCAATTCAATGTACGTTAGCTATTAATATGGATCTCCAATCCAATCTACTGCCAAATATCATTACTCCAGTAGTTCAATCTACGTTATGCTGACATGATTCCAAGCAATTCAATACGTTACGCCATTAATATGATTCCAGCAATTCAATACACTATGCCATTGACATGATTAATTCAATACGTTACGCCATTAATATCATTACTCAAGCAACTTCATTACAAACCAGAGACACCAGTGGTCAACACAAGCCAATTGGAAGCAGGAGGAGTGGTCACCGGTTCACAAATAAACCCCTATGGACCCATAGGGTTATGCAACAGACATGAGATAGGCCCCTAAGTGTCGGTCAAATTGTTCGGATCGAATGGGCATGTCTGTCTGGTAGAATGGATTCTTCATAGCATAGTCCGAATAAATCTGGTAAACCTTGGCCAAAATCGCATCCGGCTGGTACTGGCCAATGTCCGCAATCAGTAGAAACTTTGTCCCCGTCAGCGTCTGAAAACAATAAATACTATGCTTGCCCGTCTCCATGGACGTGATGCCCGAAGAGGTCGACGTGGGCGACACTCGGGTGGTCATAGCGTGCACGGAATGAAACGTTCCCGCAATCACCAGGTAGTCATTTGTAGACAGCTTATTGAGGCCCGGATGAAAGTCTCTCTGGTACACCAATCCCCCGGCCTTGTTTAATATATACAGGCTCTGAACCACCATCTATTACACTGGACACCGGTATCTTTTGCAGGCACGTACCGTTACATGGAGCGCTGGATCAGGTGACTTGAAAAGGGTGACCTGAATCCCGTGATACACCTCGGCTGTGGAATTAGTTAATCTATTCCCTATAGATTCATCCCTATTTGGATGCCGATCCTTTCCGGCGGCAGCGAGGTTGCTCCAGCAACATTGCTAGGGTAACGCCCCTCCTTCTCTCCCCCCTGCCGCTGGTACGTAACCGCGGTAACCAATTGGGGCTCAGGGGCTAGCGGGGCTCTATCGTGGCCCTACCGCACAACAAATTCAGGAGTTTTTAAACCAGGACACGGGCGATTGGAGGACGAATTGAACTAACCACGCCAGCAAATATTGTGTCCGTTTGCAGCACGCCGTTGTAGAGCTTATCTAATACCCCTGTCGCTGTAGTCACCCGAACCCTTGGCTGCCTGTTCTCCAATTAGGCCTCATTCTGTAACATTCTGGATCGGGCACATGCGGCTCACGTCCTGCGCCCCCCCTTGAATCTTTTTCCCGCTTTCACAACAACACGGTTTCTTGTTGTTCTCCCATTCCTTTTGATTCGAATCTTTCCTCGAAGCGCAGGAACATCCAACGCACTGGTGCTAATCGAGACTAATAACAATGGCTACTGAGGTGAGTATTGCGAACGAGTAATCCTAGTTCTCTCGCGTTTTTGTGTGTGTTTGTCCTTGTTTCCGGACTGTTCCGTGGTGGTGACTGTGTGTTAATTTATGTCGTGGTGGATTAGGCGTGTTGTGTGACACCGACTTTTGGCTCGCGCAATGAGGGCAATGGTCTACACAAGCTGTATGGCCATTCAAGAATGGTTTGGAAATTGTTTACAAACTTGACCGGGGGGTTTGTGCCACAATTGATGGCTCCTCTCCTGACCCGTCCTCCCTTGAGCGTCCTGTCCAAGGTATTCACGACATGCCTGGTTAAGCCGTAGACATGACAAGGTGGCCCTGACTATGGAGAACGACTCTAGTGAACAGCTACCATTGGCCTCGCTGGCCTTGACCAACCGACACAAAGTAGCTGATAACTGCTACCCCATAGTCGCGTTGCCACCCGTACCCTACCACGTCAAACCACCGCGGCTCTCTGATAAGAGTTACATACAGACACTGTAACTGGACACACCAGACACTGGTGACAACTAGTAAATTTTTTGTTTTGGTACTAATGCAGCGAGAAACAAACACCTTTCTGGCTCGCCTGTGCGAGCAGGCCGAGCGATACGACGAAATGGTCCAGTACATGAAGGCAGTAGCAAAGTCTGGCGAAGAACTGACGGTGGACGAGCGTAACCTGCTGTCGGTGGCCTACAAGAACGTCATTGGTACCCGTCGTGCGTCGTGGCGCCTGATTCTGTCGATAGAGCAGAAGGAAGAGGCCAAGAACGCTGCCCAGCACGTGGAGCAGGTTCGTCAGTACAAGGCCAAGATTGAGCAGGAGCTTGAGGATGTGTGCAAGGACGTCTTGTCGGTGCTGTCCGACAACCTGCTCCCCAAGGCAGAGTCCGGAGAGTCCAAGGTATTTTACTACAAGATGAAGGGTGACTACCACCGTTACCTGGCCGAGATTGCCACTGGAGACAAGAAGAAGGACGCTGCTTCGGCCGCTCACGATTCGTACCGCAAGGCTACTGACGTTGCCCAGACCGAGCTGTCTCCTACCCACCCCATTCGACTGGGTCTGGCCCTCAACTTCTCTGTGTTTTACTACGAGATTCTCAACTCGCCTGCCCGAGCATGCCACCTTGCTAAGCAGGCGTTTGACGATGCTATTGCTGAGCTCGACTCGCTGTCCGAGGAGTCGTACCGAGACTCTACTCTGATCATGCAGCTGCTGCGGGACAACCTGACCTTCTGGCAGAATGATCTGGAGAACCTCCAGCAGGATGCTGATGCTGAGGGTGGTTCTGCTGCCGCTGCTTCTTCTGACGCTCAGGAGGCCGAAAAGGCTGACAAGGATGCTGACAAGGAGGCCGCCCCCGCTGATAAAGAGTAGTGTTTGAATGTTTAGCTTTTTATTCTTTACCGGAACTAAAAATTGCTCCATAGTATCATTCCGTTGTGTTAAAACAATTGCCCTTGCCCTGGGAATAGTAGTAATAGCAGTCGCAGAGCAGTAGCAGTAGCAGTAGCAGTAGCAGTAGCAGTAGCAGTAGCAGTAGCAGTAGTTTTTGACCGTTAGATGTCATTTAGCCTCGTCTGAAGGCTCTTCATCTCCACACGTAGAATACGTAGAATGGATGGTGATTTGACTCAATCCACGCCAGACAAGTTTTCTGGTGACGCTCGCGCTGCTTTCTCGGCAAGGTTACCTGATCCTTCTTCTCTGGGCGTGTCGTTCACTCTCCAGGGGCCCGTGCTGGTTCAGATTGTGGACATTTTAAATATCACCGCGTCGCGTAGCGCCCTACTAGACAGTTTAGAGGAAAAGGACGATAACGATCGCGTTCGCAAGATCATTCGAACTGTAGACGATTCGGATCTAAACGGGACCACTGAGTCCACTGGAGCCAATGGAACCAATGGAGGTAATGGAGCTTATGGAACTAATGGAACCAACGGTACAGCCGGTGGAGGAGTTATCAAGAAAGGAACCCATAGCATCACAGTTCAAGACGCCAAAGGCACTCTGATGAAGGCCATCGAAGTATCGGACCTTTCTTGGCTCTCTATGGACACTCCACTAGGATCAAAAGTCATACTAAAAGACTGTCCTGTGAGCCATGGCGTGCTGATGCTTAAACCCCCACACTGTCGCTTCTTGGGAGGGAACA
This sequence comes from Blastobotrys raffinosifermentans, assembly GCA_003705705.2. Classification (NCBI taxonomy): domain Eukaryota; kingdom Fungi; phylum Ascomycota; class Dipodascomycetes; order Dipodascales; family Trichomonascaceae; genus Blastobotrys; species Blastobotrys raffinosifermentans. Next base: position 10,710 of record PPJH02000048.1, read on the forward strand.
TGAACATTGACAATCGAAAGGTGTTTATCAAACGACTCAAAGATCAATTGGATCAAATTAAGCGTCTCAACTCTTGACTATGAAGATGCAATAAGTCTTAATTTGCCTATCTTGCCTACGAAAGATAAAACTCATGACTTGCCTACGAAAGATACGATAACTCTTGACCGCCTACGAAAGATACAACTCTTGACTACCTACGAAAAGATACAACTCTTGACTTGCCTATGACTTGCCTGTGAAGATACAACTCTTGAGCTGCCTGTGAAGATACAATAATGGTACAGTCTATGTGTATAGTTTATTTCTTTCCCAGAGCAGTGGCAATGTTGGTGGACTCCTCGACGGCACGGGCAAATGATCCTCGCACACCATCATCTTCTAGCTTAAGAAGACCTCCGATGGTGGTTCCAGCAGGAGTGCACACCTTGCTCTTAATCACGGCAGGGTGCTGGCCCTCCTGGAGAACCATCTCTCCTGCTCCCTTGAGTACCTGCGCAGCACACTCCTGGGCCACGTTAACTGGCATACCCATTCGCAGAGCGCCATCCATCATAGACTCCAGGGCCAAAAAGCTAAACGCAATTCCGGATCCGCACAGAGCAGTGGCCACATCCTGGTGCTTCTCCTCCAGAATCAGGCATCGGCCAATGTTCTGGAAAATCCAGTCTACTGCGTTCTGCACAGAGTCGGCCACTCCCTTCTCAGGGAACGACACCACAGTCATTCCCTGTCCGTACTTGGACGCCGTGTTAGTCATAGCTCGAGCCACAATCGCGTTACCCCCTGTCAAGGCGGTCAGGTCGTCAATGGTCTTGCCCGCCAGCAGACTCACCAGCACCTTGTTCTTGAAGCTTTCGGCCGGGATGCCCTCCAGAATCTTAGCCGCCATGTATGGCTTGGACCCCAGAATGATAATATCCGACTGGTCCACCAGCTCCTGGTTCTTCTTCACCAGAACCTCCACCTTGGATCCAAATTCGCCCTTTAGTCGCTCTCCAGATGCATCGCGGGTAACAGCGGCCAAGAATCGGTCGGGCACAATGGCTCCCTCGCTAATGTCGCCGGTACTCTTTGCCCGCACCATTCCCGAAAGCACAGCGGTGCCCATTGTTCCTGATCCCAGGATTCCCACCGTGTATCCGTTCTTAATCTCTAAAACCATGGCTCTTTTTGTTAACGTTGACTATCAGTGTACGGTTGATTATTATCAGCGACCCAAACATTTACCCGGCTGCGGGGACCGGCCCGGTACAGGCGTGCCGATTATGGATAGATGAAGAGACATTGAGTTTGAGAGGTGCTTCGGATTTAAAACCTTGACAAGGTCATGACTTTGCGAGAGATTGCGGGAGTAGGAGAGGTGGAAATTCGACCGCCTCCTGAGGACCAGGACTCCCACAAGACCGAGCGGCCCTTTCGCTTGCTAGAAGCCCCGACGTTTCGACCGACAAAGGATGAGTTCAAGGATCCCTACGAATATATTAAGTCCCTGTCCCCAGCAGGGCAGCAGTATGGAATCGTCAAGATCATTCCTCCGGAGTCATGGCAGCCAAAGTTTGCTCTGGACACTGGCTCGTTTAAGTTTGGCACTCGTAGACAGACCATCAAGTCCATGGGAGCTGCCACTAGATCGACCATGGAGTGGATTGACCGCATGGCCCGGTTCCATATGCTCAGCGGGTATACTATTGAAAAGTACCCTCGGCTGGTAGACGGTAGTATGATCAATTTGTTCACGGTCAAACGACTAGTTGACTTGCAGCAGACCATTCCTGAGTTAGTTCAGGACCATACTGCGTTCTGGAATGCGGTGTGTCGAAGAATGCAGGTCGATATAGTTCATGCTCCGGAGATTTCCAGGTTATACTGGACTCTAGTAGTTCCCTACGAGCGATATTGTGCCCATGTCCGGGCCAGTCCGTCTTTCTCCAAGCAGCAGCCTAACGATTCGCAGGATTCGCAGGATTCGCAGGATGCGCAAGATTCACAGGATGTACAGGATGTACAGGATGCACAGGATGCACAGGATGCACAGGAACAGAAGAAAGTAAAGAGTGACCCTGACCGTGTCGAGCTCAATGACCTGAATGACATGAAAACGGAGACTAAAGAGGACGAATCTATTAGTTTAAAACGTAGTGCAGAGTCTCTAATATCTCCTCAGCCAGAGGCCCCCGAGGAACCTGTAAAAGCCCGCCGTCGTAGTTCGAGGTTACAGTCTCGGACAAGCACCAAGAGCGGTGAAAACGACGACCACGGCAGCGATTCAGTTGGGCGTAGGACCAGGCGAAAGGTATCATTTGCCGAATATGATGTAGATGAGGACGACGACGACGACGACGATGAGGAAGAAGACGATGAGGACGTGGCAGAGTGTCCTGTGTGCACCAAAGAGGTCGAGTCTAAACAGCGGTTCTTTCACTGCTCTGAATGCGATGAATATTATCATGGTTGGTGTTTGGGATACGATCTGAGCTTGGTGACGGTTGATCAGGCTAGTATACTAGCAAACTGGTACTGTCCAAAGTGTCTGGTGGATACTGCTCAATTTTACTTTGACGAGGGCAACCAGTATACCCTGTCCACGTTTAAAGAAATGGCCGACAAATTCAAGGACGAGTACCTTAGTCAAAATATGCCTGGATATGAGACCGCCTCCCGAGACAAAGTCGAATGCTTCATAGAAGAAGACTTTTGGAGACATGTCGAAGACGTTCGTTCAGCTTTAACCGTAGAATATGGGGCCGATGTCAAGTGCGACGAACAGGGCTCTGGATTTCCTCTAGTGGCCAAAGATCCCTACCACAAGTACGCTCGCGACCAATGGAACCTCAACAATTTCCCTCAGCTGAAAAAATCCTTGTTCCACTACATGAAAGGAGACATTTCTGGCGTCACTCTTCCATGGGCTTACGTGGGCATGCTCTTCTCTGCCTTTTGCTGGCATTCTGAAGACCACTATACTTATTCAGTCAATTACCAGCATTTCGGCGACACAAAGACTTGGTACGGTGTACCAGGCTCGCGAGCCAGCGATTTTGAGGCCGTCTGTCGAAACGTCGCTCCTGATATCTTTGCTAATCAGCCTGATACCCTTTTCCAGCGGGCTACCATTGTGCCTCCTCGCAGAATTGTCGAGCACGGAGTGCCTTGCTACGTGGCCGACCAGCGTGCTGGCCAGTTTATCATTACATTTCCTAAAGCCTACCACTGCGGGCTCAATCAGGGATTCAACTTCAACGAAGCTGTCAACTATGCACCCCCTGAATGGATCCCGTTTGGCCGAGAGAGTGTAGAGCACTACAGAATGCAGCATCGTGCCCCATTGTTCTCTCTGGAAGAGCTTTTGGTTCGGGTTGCTCAGCGGTCCCGTACCAATGATGAGGTAGGGGATTGGCTTCCTCGCGAACTACAACTCATGATAGACAGCGAGCAACGCATTCGCCAGGCCACTGTAAAACGGTTCCCCGGAATTGAGCAGATAATTGATCCTGCCGACAGGTCTGATGAGGAAGAAATCCAATGCACCGAGTGCAATGGACTATCATATCTTTCTCGACTTGTGCTGGTGGACAAGAAGGGCCGCCGCCTTTCTACGCACTGTCACCACGATGCGCCCACAGTCAAGTTAAAGTCAGGAAATCGATTTGTGTTGTACGCTAGATACACATTGGAATACCTGCAAAAGCTGCTTGATAACATCGACGCACAAACGCAGACAGGCAATGAACCACAACCTGTGGCTACTGCTATTCAGGCCAATTGAGACAAATACTAATCATGGGAACACGGAGTTAATTATGCTTTACTAATATTTATAATTTGCAATTGAGAACACAATCGTAAACTACGCTACTGGAGTTTAGCTGACAATGTCTAGAAGCATGTCCCATAATGCTTGATCATGGAAGTAGTCATGATGGGTAATGGATACCAGGTGATAAGTATCGTAAATATGTTGCAACAGCTTTGCAGTGGCTGATCCGGGGTGATAAAGCTTCTGCCATTCCTTCCACACAGAGAAGGCCTCGTCTCGCCAGGCAATGAACGATTCCTCTTCAATAATGGTGGACTGAACAATCTCTCGGTTGGGGAAGACGGCCCAAGTGACTGCGTTTGAAGATCCGGGCTCAAGGTTGGTGCTGAACCCGTGCTCACTAGATGAGTTGCCTTCATAGTACGTCACCCATTCATTCTCCTCCACCTTTGACTTGATCTTCTTCCAGTCCTCGTCGGACACGAAGAATTCCACAAACGCCTTTTGGAAAATCTTTCCACCACGAGGACCCCATCCAAAGATTTTGTCCTCGGACTTGATAGAGTTTCCTGCTGGCTGAGAAGCAACAGTCCAAAGACTGGCCTCGTTCAATTGAAGCAACTGCTCTTGAATTAGGGCCGTCTCTCCAGACAGGGGCTCCTCAGACCACGGCAAGGCATCAAGCTCATTGGTGATATGGCGCACAAACAGCTTTGTAATGTCCTTGGGTTCAACAGGATATCCCCAAATCTTCAGCGCCCTTGAGGGTTCTACATGCAGAGACGGTCCATAACCGTCAATCTGACCGTACGCAGGAGATCTAGAGTTTCCAAATCGACCGTTTGGGAAGTCATCCCAAGTAGCCTCTCTTCCCAAATCTCCCTCTCCCGAGGAGATAGCCAATGCTCGCTTTCTGGGATTCTCTCTAGACTCATGTCCGGCTTCCTCGGGGGAAATCTCTGCCTCCGAGTACCTACGATTGCTATGCTCTACGATGGCACGATTGGATACTACTGACGACTTGCGGCGAGCAGCTCGAGACAGGTTCTCAGCCACAACTCCATCTTCTTCGTCGGAAGATGCGATAGCCTCTTCCTCAGTGGACTGGGCAGGTTGCAGCAGGCCGGAGTGTTCGAGCGTAAGAGCAACAGACTTTTCCAAATTGAGAGTGTAGAAATGGAACCCTCGTACTCGGTTCTTGGTCTTGATGCGAATAGTAGAAATGAGGTCGCAAAGAATGCGCACACCCAACGACTTGACCTTCTCATCGTCATTGGCTATGCTGTTCAATTGCTGTCTGACGTTATCAGGAATAGCAGCATTACACAATTTCGATGCACGCATAAACTGCTGGTACGTGTTAATGGGCATCAATCCTGGGACAAGGATAATATCAGCCAGACAGGGATCGTATTCTCGCATCATGTTTTCAAATCTAATGAATGCTTCTGCATCATAAAAGAATTGAGTGATGATGAAATCGGCACCAGCCTTGACCTTTTCAAGCAAAAATGGCATGTCCTTGGCAGGGTCCTGGACAGGGCCCTCAGCACTCGTCTCAGTATGGCCCTCAGGATATGCTGCCACACCAATGCAGAACCAATCACCATGATGCTTGCGAATGTATTTAACCAAATCCACTGCATACTGGAACTCGCCCGAGGCACCAGTCCACCCGTACTCTTGACCTCTAGGAGGATCTCCTCGCAACGCTAGGATATTTCGAATCCCCAATTGCTTGGCCTGCTTGAGGGCGGCGTCCAAAATAGTCTGATCCATGTTCGTGCAAGTGAGATGCAGACAAGTAGTCAACCCCAGATCCTTCTGACAAGTGGCCGCCAGACTGAGAGACTTTTGGGCAGTCGATCCGCCCGCTCCCCAGGTCACATTAATAAACGCTGGGCCCAGCTTGGACATTCGCTCCAGACGGGCATTGAGATTGGCTGTTCCCTTTGTATTAGCAACTATCCCCTCACGTGCACCCCATTCTCACAATGGGCAAATATACTTACCGCCGCTGTCTTGGGAGGGAAAAACTCGTACGAAAAATAGGGCTCTTCTGGACGGAGTCCAGAAATCACTTCAGTAATCTTCGACATCTAAACTAAAGAGTCAAGTGCGCTAGTTCGTGTGATCTGGAGACGAGGGGCATATTTCTGTAGGGCCGCATTGGACGCAGGCGCGGCTGGCTCTAAATTAATTTATCACCGCGCGGACGTTATCATTAATAGCTAGTACTGGCGATAATGAACGCTGATGGAGATGACGAAGACTCGTTGTTTGTGCCAGACGAAGGACCGGGAGGAGATCAGGACGAGTCATTGTTTGTGGACGATAAGGACCTTGAGTACAAGGGGGATGCAGTGAACGAGGGGAATGATGTACAGCAGACCACCATTGCCCCCTCGGAAGGTGAGCCGATTGCAAGACCGAATATAGATTCAAGAATTGCGATTCTGACAGTGAACATGTCGTTTCAGCAGAAGATTATTCGTGATATGCTGGCCGATGATGGCTTGTTGATCATGTCGAGGGGTTTGGGAGTACAGGATATTGCCGTCAACCTGCTGTATGCTTTAGATATCGCTGGCACGGACCCTGCTGATAGAGAGAACAGTCTTGTGCTGCTAATTGGAGCCAGAGATGGCGATGCGGAGTATATACAAGGAGAGATGGAGCGGATCAAAAGCGAGAGTACTGAGCACAGCACCCGAGGGCTGACAATTGTAACTGAAAAGATGCATGGAAACGCCCGAGCAAAAGCGTACGTCCAGGGAGGTCTATTCTCGGTCACGTCACGAATTTTGGTCGTTGACATGCTCAATGGAACTGTAGACTGCTCCAAAGTGACAGGAGTCATTGTTCTCAATGCTCATAACGTATCGGACACCTCTAACATTGCATTTATCTTGCGCCTGTATCGGGAGCGCAATAAAATTGGATTTATAAAGGCGCTTTCGGACCGCCCCGAGGCATTTGGGTCAGGATATAGTCCACTGGCCCGGCAGTTGAAGAATCTACGGTTGAAAAAGACTTGGCTGTGGCCTCGTTTCCACATCCAAGTCAAACAGGCACTGACAAAGAAAGAGAGCAAGGATAATACGATAGAGATTGCAGTACAATTGACCGAGCGCATGCAGGACATTAGCAAAGACATTCGCGGGTGCATGCAATGGTGTCTGTCGGAGCTGAAAAGACTCAATCCTACCCTGGAAACTGAAAATTGGACGCTAGAGAATGTATACTATTCTGGGTTTTTGAACATGGTCCGGGCCCAATTGAACCCGTTATGGCATCGTATATCTCACAAGTCAAAACAACTGGTGTATGATCTGGCTACGCTGAGAGATCTGCTGGTGCAGTCTACCTCCACTGAGTGTGTAAGATTTTTGAGGGACCTTACCTACATTCACAAATTGGCAGTGGCATCAATGGTTCGGGGGTCTGGCTCGGGATGGGTCGAGCTTCCAGAGGCGGACGATCTGGTTCGCCTTGCTGATGAACGAGTGTTTGGGTCTACGTCGCAACGTAATGCGGTTCCGGTACCAGAACGGCCTCAAAAGGTCCCTGTGGAGGAGGTACCAAAATGGGAGCAGTTGTCTCGGGTGTTAGCTGAGATCACTACTTCGGAGGAAGAGCCTAAAGGGCCCATCTTAATCATGTGTCAGGGTTCAGTACGTCAGCTCCAAGTATACCTATATACGGTGGAGAAAGAGACTGTGGGAGAAGAAACAGAATACAATGCCCAGGCGCTGCTGAAAAAGAAGCGCGAGGCGTTTCTGGACTGGAAGCGGAACCAGCCTTCGCTGCAAGCTCTAATTCAGTTAGGACCCAATGCTGCTATCGCAGACCAAATGGGACGAAGTTCGGCCGCCCCTGCTCAGGCAAACAATCCCTCGATGCCTACGAGGACTGGCTTTGTCAAGCGTAGGAGAGTTAGGGGAGGAGGTAGCGTAGGCACAAGTTCGCGAGAAGGGAGTGCTAGTGTAGCCAGGGAATCCCCGGAAGAAAATAATGATCTAGGGGAAAAGTTTGTAGACGAAGTAGTCCCGTTAGAGGACGAAGATGTCACAATTGCAAAGACAGTAATTGACTTGACCGAAGAAAATGACATGTACGATGGGTACGAGTCAACACAAGTCAAGTACGACCAGTACTTTGTATGGAGTGACATGTTTGGGGAGTCTGTTGATCGAGTTCTGACCAATATGGATAGACCAGTATTTTTGCACCGATATGATGACCAGCACAACGAAGAGGTGATCCGCAAACTCCAGCCATCTCACATTATCATGTATGAACCTGATCCAGTGTTTGTTCGCAACATTGAGGTTTACCGAAACACAACTGGCAAGCCAGTCAAGGTCTACTTCATGTACTACAACGACTCTGTGGAAGAGGAGGAGTTTTTGTACCAAGTACGACGAGAAAAGGATGCATTTACTAGGCTAATTCGAGAAAAGGCCTCCATGCCCATCATTCTGGATGACGATGATGTGGAATCTCACAACAGTCTACTCAGAACTGTATCTACCCGTGTAGCCGGCGGGCAAATACTTCGGGCCACTACGGAGCAGCCTAGGGTGATTGTCGACGTGCGAGAGTTCAATTCATCTGTACCATTTCTACTGCACGTTCAAAAGTTCCAAATTGTGCCCGTCACTCTTCAAGTTGGCGACTACATCCCCACTCCGCGCATTTGTGTGGAGCGCAAGTCAGTAAGCGATTTGATTCAGAGTTTAAACAATGGCCGGTTGTTTAAGCAATGCTCGGAAATGTTCAAGTACTACGAAATGCCCGTGCTGCTAATAGAATTTGACGAAGGCAAGAGCTTTTCCCTGGAGCCCCTGACCGACGAGCGACGGTCTCGAGACCTGTCGAGGCTAACCCAATCTCTGGTACAGCAGAAGGTGTCCCTGTTACTATTGCACTACCCTAAACTCAAGATCATCTGGAGTTCTGGCCCACATCACACTTCTGAAATTTTTGCCCAAATAAAGCGCAATCGAGAGGAACCAAACTCCGAGCAGGCTCGCCAAATCGGTCTGCAGAATGGAGACGACGTCGACCGGTTTGAAAACGACACCGCCATTGAGATGCTACAATCCATCCCAGGAATCAACTACTCCAACTACACTGTAATTATTAACAATGTCCCAAACCTCCGGACCCTGGCAATGATGTCACAGCAAGAGATTGCCGAACTCATTGGATCCGAAGCTGCGAAGAAGGTCTATCGGTTCATGAGCCGCGCGGTGGGTAAGGTCGGTGCATAATCACGTATCTTCGCATAAGGAAGTGCGGGGAAGCTCTCGTACGACATGTAACATAGATACCGGTGAAAAATCTATTCGAGGAGAGAATTGTTGTCAAATCTGGAGGTACAGTGGGGGCTGTTGGTGTCGAGGAAAAAATAAAGATAAAAGTACACTGCACGCCTGTGTGCAGGCCATGCCGAACCAGTGAACCAGTGGGAACAAGGATGCGCCTGATGCTGAGCCTGTACCGTTCTCATGGTTATTAAAAGAATAGTGTTCCTGAACCTGTCTCAGGATTGCGATTGGACAATTTTTCAAGACACGACCCAGTTGCCATGTCGAGACAAGGGCAGCCACGGACCCTACGGTAGGCCAAGAGGTGGTGGACATAGCGCAAGTTGACGGTTGATCAAGCTGATTACGATAAACAAGCAAACTGGAACTGAACTGGCTGGTTGTAGCCAGGCCAAGTAAGGAGGAACAAGCTGGCCGTCATTCCATACATCCATACATTAGATGCCTCTGCTAGTATGCCAGTTGACTAGGGCTTCTTTCTTCACACCCATGTGCTGGGGACCAAGACAGACCCACTGAAAAGGAGTGGAATCCACCGTACTTTTTTAACAAGGCACAGAATATAAACAGCGGGCAGGCCCCAGCACTAACGCACTACCGAAAATGTCGTTTCTGCGAAACTACTTCCCTCAATTTGCCAACGATATCGTGCCTGAGTACCAGGCCCAGCCCGTTTGCCTGCGAGATGTCAATGATCTGAGCCACTGTATTTACTCTGATGAGGAGTCGTCCTCAGGCCGACGACTTTGCTTGAATGATGCGCTCACCGGAAGAGTGGTGTGTGTGGAGAATTCAAACTCGTTGATTCCCACGGAGGTTGAGGCCCTGCCTGCTGGAGGTAACTTTGTATGTGTCCGCGACACCAGTGATGGCACGGTTGTGTGTGTCAAGGAGTCATCTCGTAGCCCCAAGAAACCTTACCAAATGCCCAACCTGAACCGTCGTCAGAATGCCAATATGACGACTGGCGGAGGAGGAGGTGCTGGTGGTGGAGGTGCTAACAATACTGGAGGCGGTGGAGGAGGTGCCAACAACACTGGAGGCGGAGGAGGCGGTGGAAACCAAACTTCCCCTGCTCCTGGTGCCGGTTCCACTGTTGAAGTGCCCAAGGTGTTTGTGGGATTCATGGCCCTGTCCATTGCTGCTTTTGGTTTGCTCTAAGGTGATTATTTATATACTAATTTTCTTCGAATTCTATCTCTCTTATACTTTAATTTAATGCATTATTATACATATGACACTAGATGATCAGATTATACCAGTCTTCGTTTACGTGCACGAACTCAACTTCCAATCCCAATGTGTCCCGGGAATACGCTCGCACCAAGCGAGCGTCATACTCCCGAAGTATATCGCTCACTAGAACCTTAGGCGATGTCGACGGGTTATAGGTAAAGAATTGATGGTCAATACAGATGGCAAATCGAGGGAAAACGGAGAGATTTAGCCAATTGAATTGGATCAAATCGAGATACGAACTCAGAGTTAGGCCAACTGTGCCAGCCGTCGATCTAGACAAGAATTGGGATACTCCAAAGAAATGGTCCTCTGAGGGCGACGGGTCTGCAAAAACATATGTCACACTCTCCAATTTATCCAGTTTCACATGTCGATTTAGAATAGTTCCCCCCTCTTCTTCCAGGTGTAGCTCTCTTAAAGATGATGGTAGACCGGCCGTCGATGGGTCTGGGTTCGTAATAGGCAGGGGAAGTACATCCGGTTGTTCTCCTTTGGCCAGGTCGAGCGGATCTGGACGGTATTCTACGGCTATCCATAGCGATTCCAGGTTGGGGGCTGATTGAATAAACCTTAGCAGTTGGGTAGGCGATGCAACTAGCGGTGTGGAAATTGTCACAGTGTGCAAACTTGGTCCCAAGCCCTGAGGTAGCATGTATTCCAGCTGCTTGATCGGAAGCCACCCATCTCTTTTATCTGGAAACGTTAGCTGATGGAAGATTGAGCCCCGTGGCTTTTCAACGATCCATAGATCCTGGATATAATTTAGAGCTAGCGACAAGTGCTGGCGAATGTCCACAAGGGCCAATTCATGCTCAGGCAGTTCGGATGGTCTTGTTTCCAAGTACTCAATGTACTCTCTCACGTCTCCTTCTCGTAATGACAGCCATTCAAGACGCTCGTAACGAATGGGCATCTTGAGCTTAATGGAGGGCTTCATATAGCTTGGAATGGCCTGTCCTAACCGACGCAGCAGCTGGCCCAGATGCCTACTGTCATAGGGGGGCTCAAGAGTCACCTCCATTTGGAGCGTGGTCGCAAGGGGATACTGCTTTACGATTCGGTCAAAAAATGCCAGATGCATGTCTATAACTTTGTCCATGTGAGCGTGGACCTGGTCAGGGTCCTTATCCACCAGTTCGGCAGGCAAGAACGAAGGGACATCCCATTCAACATGACGAACAAACGCATCTACAGGAGATATCTCCCCTTCGCCTGCCGTAGCATCCATATACCACCATCTATCGAACGCAATGCACTTTAGGTCTGGACCGAGCTTGAACCGGTCTCTGGGTACAATGGTCAGCTTTGAGAAGATTTTGGCAGACACAACCTTGTGAATGCGGGAACAAGTGTTACCAAAGTGTTGCACCCATCTCACAAATTCAGACCCTTCGAGGTCTATTAGGATATCAGTAATGATATCCAACACCTCGGTTGGAAGTTGGTCCAAGTTCATGCTCAATTTTCGGCGGCGGACCGTCCTCTTTTCAGTGCTGCGGGGTGTATCAGCGGCCCGGTAAGGGGACTGGAGATATGAGAGACGTCATAGCAGTGATTATTAGCTGGACATGACTTTATGGTTCTCATGACCATTAGAGATAGGGTCAAGTCATGATTAGAAAGAGTAGTGGTTCCAGGAGAATGGCTATAGGAGAGAAGGATTCCAGCAGGGAAGGGTAGTTTAGGCCAGTATTCTTGGTCAACCGGTCTTTGTGTACCAGGGGCTCCTTATGACAAAGACCGACTGTCAGGGGTTATATTTTCAGAAGCAGGCTATTGAACAAGTAACCGAACTCCAGGACGGTGGTCAATGCCAACAGTAAATATCATTTGCATTGAACAAATGGGCACTAAGCTGACTGCGACTGAGCAAATTGTCGTTATAGGATATCAGAATGAGGACTTGAATGGTGAATTGTATCTTGTTTTATAGGTACGGTTGGATTCTTTTCTTCATCTTGATGCACCTATAAGGGAGCATATAGGGAACAATGAGCACAGTCTCAGAAAAGCGCACGCTATGAGCTATGAGTGCTATCTACTATAACAAACAATATCTACCTGTGGTGCTGAGCACGTTGATATTTGCGCAAGTATCTCGCTCAAACTGTCGATACCAAGCTGGACATGGCCCCTCAAGAAAAATTCTGAAAATTCTGGATAGCGAGCGTTAATGATAAGCCAAATTCACTCCCATCGATCGTATATAGTATTCGCTCATCGGGTGCCAAACTTCGAGTGCGGATGCTCCTTTACTTAGTTGAGACCCTGCATCAGATCCGGATAATAAAGAACCCGGATTTCCGGTGTACCGTTTGTAAGCAACTGTGCTCATCGCCGACATTACTAATGAAATAGCATTTAAATGCTTTGTTCGCCCGTAAATGATCTTAAATAAACAAACCTGTCAACTATGAGCCAAATGAAAGCTGTCCACGTTGTATCTTCCGGTACAGAGCTCCGTGATGAACCCGTTCCGACGCCTGGACGCCGACAAGTGCTTGTCAAGATCCACGCTGCTTCTTTAAACTACCGTGATCTGGTCTTGCTGAAGGGAGCCTACCCAATCCAAACTAAGAAGGAGGTAGTGCCTCTGTCCGATGGTGCTGGTGAGATTGTTGCCGTTGGTGAAGATGTGTCAAGGTTCAAAAAGGGTCACCGAGTCGCAATCGGTTGTGTCAATTGGGTTGGTGGCTCATTTTTGCCCGAGTATCGTGATACTAGTGTAGGTTTCTCTGTTGACGGCACACTGGCTCAATATGCAGTGTTTGAAGAAGACTCTCTGGTAGTTATCCCTGACTACTTGTCTTATGCTGAGGCTGCTTCACTTCCTTGCGCTGCCGTTACTGCTTGGGCGGCATTGAACAAGATCAATCCACTTCAGCCTGGCCAAATTGTTCTGGTCCAGGGTACTGGTGGAGTGGCTCTGTTTGCGTTGCAGTTTGCAAAGCTTTTTGGTGCTCGAGTGTTGGCAATTACGTCTTCTGATGACAAGGCAGCCAAGCTCAAGGAGTTGGGCGCCGAAGCTGTGATCAACTACAGTACCACTCCCGATTGGGAGAAGGAGATTCTAGCTCTCACTGACGGAAAAGGTGTTGATAGGGTGATTGAGATTGCTGGGGAAAAGACCATTAAAAAGTCCGCTGCTTCGACCAAGATGGGCGGGGTAATTATTGTCATTGGGTTTGCCAGTGGTATGGGTGGTGGACTTTCTCCGATGGAGGTTCTTACCGGAGGCATCACCGTAACTGGATCAATGATTGGTCCCCGAGTAGACTTTGAAGCAATGCTCAAGGGAATGGAGGTTGAAAAATTGCGACCCATTATCGACAGCGTATATCCCTTGGCCGAATACCGCGAGGCCTACAAGAGACTCGAAAGCGGACAAATGGTAGGCAAGGTTGTCGTTGATCTTACAAAATAGTTATTTACTATATACTGATATACTAGGGAATCGAACATCTACAAGCTCCAGACATGTCCTTCGCTCCCGACTCTTTGAGCCCTTACTTTTTAGAGACAAAGTGGTCTGGTATCTCACTAGATGAAACACTGACTAACCCTGGATCAAGGGTTGGAGGCAATTGGCATTTTGATTGGCTTTCACACCATGAAGTAAGAGACCCCCCCGATCTAAGGTCATTTAAGGCTCACGTTCTGTCCACGTGATGCCAACGTGACATATAGAGCAACATCTTTTGTAGGTCTGAGAATTTTTGCAAACAAAAATTGGTCTCGTGGCCCAGTTGGTTAAGGCATCGTGCTAATAACAACTCCTTGTTGAAACGCGAGGATCGGCGGTTCGATCCCGTCCGAGACCATCTTTTTTGTCCTTCGCTAGAGCAAGGTCAATTTTACATCTTCATTTTTAGCATCGTTTTAGTTAAACAATCAATGACCGGGTCAATATGTGACTATAGTTGCCCAATGCGCCGCTATTAACCCCAATGTACAATCTCCTTACTCTCCTTGAATATGTCCTGGACCTCGAAATTTTCAGCTACGGCCATATCCAGGTGAAAGCACGACTTCCCGTCCGATCAGTCATAGTTAAGCACCTGAGAGCCATACCCAGTATTGCGGTCGGAGACGACGCGAGAACAGATGGTGCTGTAGTTCTCTTTTTGCAATTGCAATTTTTTTTACATCGAGCATTGGTCGCCTAGGTGCCCAGGGACCGTGTGCATCGATCTGTGCGGCTCGAGGAGTTAAATAGGATCGCCATTGGAAGAGTTCGAAAGATTAGAATTTTAAACACAAATTGTTCCTGTAATTACATTATATACTGGTTAGTTTTTTAAGCATCTAGTTCAGCTGTTTTCCTGGGCCCAACTGGGACAACCAGTGCCGACTCGGAGTCAGCCTCTACCTTATAGGCCCCTTCATCCCATCCATTAACAAATGCCTTTTTGCCCATAAGCTTACGGATTGTAGCTCTGATCAATAGGGTGACTGCACCAAATACCAATCCACCAAATGGAGCGACCACAAAAGCACCAAAAGCACTCCAATCGTCCACGTACAAACCATTCTGCAGAATCATGAGCCTGGCTCCCTCCAGGGGCGAGTCGTAGTAGACAGCGCCAAAGATGAACACTGACAGCAAACCTCCCAGTCCACTAACGACGACTTCCCATCCACTGATAAAGTAAAAGTACTTGTCAGACAGACCCAAGAATAGAACCGGCACCACTGCGGCAGAAATAAGGTCAGAAATGAGGTAGATTTGCAAAATGTCTGGGGCCTTGAGTGCGACCACAATTGCAGGCACCATCACCAGAACGACAATAACTCGTACCCAAATGAGTGGAAGTTTATTTCTAAACACATCATTTGAAATTGACGAGGCCATTGCTGATTGTAGCGAGTCAAAAGCGGCCGTACTAAGTGCCACAGTGAATACAAGGACAAATCCCACAACCCACGCAGGCATCTGAAGCAGAATGATAAAAAAGGTGCTGGACCCGTCAACGTCAGAGTCAGGAGACCACAACCCAGACCATGCTGCCAACAATCCTGCACATCCCACAAATACCAAAAACACTAGGGTAATGAATGTGGCTACTCCGCAGGCAATGAAAAGGTCCTTGTCATTCCTGGACGCGAAAGTACGAAGCCAAAATCCAGACAGAAAACAGTCATTGGATGCCACGGCCACAGGCAAAATGTAGATAAGCTGCCAACCCAAGGTGGTGCCCTTTGTGAGACCACTGGGACCAATGAGGGACCGGTCAATATCTATATTCGTGCCCATTGCAATGGCGCAAATGATTAGCAGCAACGTGACCATCATTCCCTGAATGATATCAGTAGAGAACGAGGTGTGGAAGCCACCGAAAAAGGTGTAAATTGTTGTCACCACACACTCTACAATCATGGCTGGTAAGGCATCCATTCCCGTGAGAGATTCTACTGCCAACTGCAGAGCACTCAGTTCTGCAACCATGTACAAGTACATTGTAGCAATGGTGAAAAAGGCAAGGTACAGTCCAGCAACAATGCCAAATCGATGTCGAACCCATTCGGTCAAAACAAATCCTTCAGGGCATCGCTTTCGAATAGCCGGTCCCGCAAACGCAAACAGCATGAGCGGAAGTGCAGACGAAAGTCCATATACTACCAGACCCTGCACTCCAGCAATGGTAGCAATTTGCGGATATGTAGTAAGAATACCACACCCCATAGCTGTATTAGCTCTGGTTCGAGTTTTTTCATAGGTGCTTTCTCACGCAAGTATGACCTTGATCGAGTTCAACGGTATCATCTCAGCACTAGGGCCAAACTACAGCTTGTCTATCCAAGCCATAGAATGCGCCTAGGCACCCGTAGAACCAAATGAAAAACTCATTGTAGCAAACAAAAATTAAAAGAGAGCAGCAGCAATTTTTGCAGCCCAAACATAACGTGTCAAAGCAATCATCATCATCAGTTTTTACTTACCCGAAGCCACAAAATTGAATGCCAATGGCAGCGCTTTTTGGGTCCCGTTACCGGACAAAAAGTTGCCCTTGTTGCGAAACCTCCATGCCACCGCCAATCCCATAACGAGAAAGGCTCCGTACGTCAAGTACATGACGGCGTTACTAGCCTGAGTAGACGGTTCACCCATAGTGTAGTGATTTTTCTGGCAAACTAGAAGGAAAAGACCGAAGAAAAAAAACCGGGTCACTATGACCCATTTATACTTGGCTCCTCTTGCATTTATTTCACCAACGGCGCATGCAAATGTAGCCCAATTAGGCAAGTGCTCTAAAGCGAGATTAGCGCCGTTGTTACAGGTAACGAAAATAAGCTGATAGAGGCAGAGGATGGTACTGTAGCGGTTTTTTGTACTGCTTTCGTGTTGTTTTGTAACTGTTGAGTTTATTGTGCTAAGTTTGGGTGTTGTTTTTGTGTTGTTGTTTGTTGGCTTTTTGAGTATAGCTCCGTTATTATTGTACGTTGCTTGCGTTGCAGTGGTATGAACGTCAATTAGGTCACACAGTCCGTATCCTTACCAGTGCCTTGCGCTGTTAGAAGTATAAAGAAATTGTCGTTCTGGCTGCCAATATACATTCCTCAGCTAGACACCGGCGGGTTGTCAACATCTGCAATTCCATTCGTTACAGACGAGCCGATGATGCGACATACTTGATCTGACAGCCTTGCAAAACATTCAAACCTCATGTGGGAGGCAGTCAACGACGCGGTGGCTCATCAGAGAGCTACAAATCCGGTGTCTCCTCTCTCTCATAACAAGACAGCTGATCTAGGCCAACATGTAACTAGAAACTTTACAACGCCCGATATTTCAAGTCCCTTTTTCCTCGTGGTTGACACGAATTTCATGGTATCGCATCTCGATTTGGTGAAGGATATCCGAACGGTACTAGAACGACAAAATCTGCCAAAGAGAGCCATTGTCGTGCCATGGGTAGTAGTCCAAGAGCTCGACGGACTGAAAGCAAAGTCTTCAGTGACCCATCTTGCCAGAGCTGCAAACACCTGGATATATGAAATGTTAGCCAATCGAAATGCATGGGTAATTGGCCAAAAGCTCACGGAAATTGAAGACCTGAGCTTGAAAGGGGACGACGCCATTCTGGACTGCTGTCGATACTTTCAAACAAAGTATAATGCGCTTACGGTGATCCTATCAAACGATAAGAATCTGTGCGCCAAATCACTCATTCACGATGTTCGCACCGTCTCCTACGCCGAAGGAATGACAGCCGATCAAATAGTTCACGTAGTCTCAGCAGAGGCCGACAGGGTATCTGGCACGCACACGGTTCTGCCCCCTACTAATGAGAATGCTGGTGGACATGCTGGCGATGATGCTATGGATATCTCAGCCGATATGGACATAGACATGATGAGTGACGATGGCGATGCTGGAGAAAGGTCTCAGGACCTAGAGAAAGTGGCCTCTGAAGATATGAATACCGCTGATTCTGCTGAAGGGCCTTTGAAAAAGGCAAAACTATTAGACGGTCCAGAAGACGAACTGACAAAGGCATCTCAGTCAACAAACCCCATTGAGCTGGAACTTTTGACAGAAAGCATCATTACTAGCCACCTGGCAGAGTGCATTGATCACCAGATGAAAAAAGTCTTTGACGCTGCCGAGCGGAAGTACTTTAAATACTCAAAGGACAACATCCAAAGCATTCGAGACGTAGCGGAGTTTGTCAAGAAATTCAGCATCTCGGCATTGTCTGATTTGGTACCAATATCAGTACTGAAAAAGTGTGAGAACCGCAATCCTTCTTTTCGTCAGACCATTGATAATTTCGGAGCGCTATGGATATACCTATCCAAAGGACTCCAGCAGGACACTAACCAAGTAAAGCAGACATTGAAGACTCTTGACGAACGCATGGAAGAGCTTCAGGCCAAATCTAACGAAGTATCATAGAATTATTAGCATTAATGGCATTTTATAATTAAGCTAAAACGTTCTCTTCTTCTTTCGACGTTCGCGAGCCTGGCGTTCTTCTTCTAATTCTCGACGACGCTTGGCGTGCTTCTCAGGAGACTGGAACGGGGACAGTGATTTGTTCTTTTTAGGTGTCGCGGGTTCAGTGAACGGGTCATCTTCATTTTTAGAGTCCTTATCTGCGCTGTCATTCACTTTTTTACTATCTGTGGCAGATTCGGTTAGCTGAGGCTTGACAAGATCCCAAATGTGCTCAACTTCTTTTAATGACGTCTTTAGGTCAAACTTTGTGTCGACCTTGGGCACCTCTTTGAAAGGCCCTAACCACTTTCTATATCCTGCCGGAGGAATGTAATTTGAATTGGGATCAAACTGTTCTCTAATGGAGCGAATATGGTAATCCTTTTCCGCAATGACCTCCTTGAGTACTTGAGTCTGCCTAGTAAGCAGCTGACATGAAAAAGCTAACCCTGACACCAACTGCCTATTAACCTTGATGCGAGTAGTATCATCAGCTTTGGCCAACTCAAACTGCCACTTGATCTCGTTGGGCAACGGAGGCCAATGGAAGCTTAGCGACACACAGCAAATGTCATCTTTGAACGTCAGCGAAGCTTTTTCTACCTCCTGCTTAATGCGATCTACAGGAGCGCCAAAATCAGACAGGTCTATTGCAGGGTTGAGTTTTGCCAGTCGCTTTTTCAGCTGGGGTCCATCCAACGATTCACTCCACACACTGTCCATGTCTGTCACAGTCATGGTGGTCACGTCCCCAACCTCAAGATTAGCCAGAATGCCATCTTCTACCAAGAACCACATGGGTATTGATAAGATAAGGGTAAGCTCAGTGGACGGATACCGTGATGTGTCAATGGATGTGGCACGTGACCATCACATGACGGAGTAATGTTGGAGTAACCCCAGATTGGAGCTCGTATATCTAGATAGCCGTATAGGGGAAATGCACCAGTCTACTAACATGGCGACACCGCTGGTCTCGGATCCCAAGAAGGTTGACTTCATTCTTGCTTGCATTGACTCTTCTGCTAACAATGAAGACCGCAACAAAGTCCATGGTTATCTGACAGGGGAGATTGTTCCGTCGCCCAATGATTCTCGCGTCTTCCGCCTCACCGCGGAGGCTGTCGCTCGAGCTCTCTCTCGCACGCCTCCTCCAACCCCTGATCCTCATTGTGATCCTCATCCTGCTACTCAGCCTTCGACCGAGCTCTCCATACCGGGAGCCTCTGCTGCTGATTCGACATGGACAATGAGTGATCTGTGCATTTCCCCAGTGACTAGAACTTCCCTACCTGAAGGATGGCCGGAGCGATCGCCTATTCCTAAATTTCGGCTCAAACCGAATGGGTGGATGGGAGAAATCCGGTATTGGATCTTTTTGTACGAGAGAACGCTCCGTTCTCTTATAGGACAGCAATTTGACCAGGTCGCCGTCTACTGGATTGTCAATTGGCTGGAATCCCCGGAAGTTCGTCAAACGGCCTTGCTCATGGCAATTCGTCAGCCGGCTCCATCGTGGTCTGAGTTGCGTCACAATTTGGTCACTTATTTTTCACGCTACGACTTTAAGGAAGATTTTTGTCTGGACTTGCAACACGATATGCTTACTCTACATCAGTCTCACACTTCAGTTGGGGCGATGTGTCAAGAAATGTTAACCTATTTGCTCATGATGCCTGAGCGTCTCTGGCTCTCTCTTGGGTCTATGCAAGCCTTTTTTTCCCACAACTTTCCAGTGTTAACTTCATGTGTTATGAAGTATGGGCAGACCCAGCAAGCTCCCACTTGTGAAGGTCTCATTACCTTCCTTTTGCAAGATGAGGCATATGCCTCTATTCGCATCTCGCGCCCTCCAGTTCCTCATTATCGCTCTAAAAAAAGTGAAAGTTAGCACTGAACGCCATATAGATCAAGGGAATAAGATCGCGCACGGGCCTCATGGCATAGAAAGGTTAATGAAGCGGAGATAAATACGAATATAACGGTTGTAAACTGCATTGAGTTGGTAGCTGGAATGAACTGGTACTAAGTACTATAATTGTGTATACAAATAGTACGTACTAACGCACAACTAATGAATATAAACATAAACATAAATATAAATATAAATGCACATGGCAGCAGCGAAACCTAACTACCTAGAACATTCGTGCTATTGCCAACTATTGCCAACCATTCAATGAAGTTTCCAGTGCATTCTATCCTGCTGTCGCTGATGCAAAAGGTGCTTGGAGAAAGCCCAAGCTCTGGGCAGCAAGCGTGCGCTTTGCTGAACACAGATCAGTTTGTGGGATACTCTGGCTTTGTAGTGCATCAAGAGGTCCAGATCAGACCAAAAGGAGGATTGAATAGTTCGCAGCCATCCATTGAACCTACAGCGCTTGCTAGTACTGACAATACCATCATCACTCAATGTGCTCATGGCGACCCAGTGGCCACCATCCCCGTGACAGGAGCATTATGGAACCAGACATACTGCAGCCAGGATGGGGAAACGGTTTGCGTGAGGCTCGCGCGACGCCGGGTCGGATTAATTGAGCGGAGTTATAATGACAATAAAAGTGGGCAGGAGGATCCCTCGGCGACTAGCCCCGCTTTGGAGACCAATGAGAGCACAGATGACGAAGAAGAAGAAGTGGAGTTCACGGACATCAGCGGAAGTGAGGAGGGGACGGACGACGGTGCCGTGGAGCAAGAGGGTGATGTGGAGTGGAACGATGCCGACGGTCTAGCCACACCACCAGACTCAAACAATATGGAAAATGCGGAGGAAAATCTAACGGATCTAGACGTACAATCAGCTGACGAGCCGGAACCTAAACAGCCGGAATCTAAAAACAACAACCCACCAACCGTTGTCGGCGTTAAGGAGGGGAATCTGTTGCAACGACGCCGGCAGGGCTCGGATGCTGCAGACCCTATAGCTCTCGGCATTAATTATGACGACGGCCCAGAGGTGGAGACTGCAGATTTGCCGTTGAATAATCCGGGTGATAGTAGTGGAACAAATGGTGCCGTTGGGGACACGCGTGATACTGCAGGCTACCAATTCTCCCGCTTGGGGAACGGCATGGGGGACCGCTTGGGGAACTCCACTGGTGCCGGCTCTAGTAGACGCATTGCTCGAGCGTCGGCTCGATTGAGCTCAGTGTATGGCGCGGTTTTCCAATGTCCTGATGGCGAGCAACCCGAACAATGCCAAGCAGTTGTGCCGTTAGCGAGGGTTTCCGCCCCTGAGCTGATCTCCCGCAAGCTTTGGTGGGCCGTTGAATCCGGACAAACTTTAACCAGCCAGCAGCAGCAGCAGAACCAAAAGTGGTCGTCATCTTGGCCCACGCTAAGGCTGCATCGGGTGATCATGTACTCTCCAGACCAGCTCGACCGCAGGTATCCCCACCATGACAGATGGACTCAATTGCTGAGTCCCGTGGAGCTGTACTAACGGGTGCTGTCCGGCAACAAACGGTCGGAATAACCCGTCGGAACCCCCTTGCGGTCTCAAAGGGCCTCGTGCCTCCCTATTTTTTTTCCCCTTGCTGGATCAATTTGCGGCCCGGACGCACACACGACATGTTACAATGCAAGCCGCTGCCCCCTCACCCCGGATCAAATTGGCAGGTGGGGTGGAGGGGGATGCGCGTTTGACAAAATTGGCTCGCGGCGGCTCGCGGCTTGAGAGATCAGGGCCTCCGTTACAAATGGCAAATTTGCGAAAAAAGAATGGCTCAAGCGCTTGCTTTGGCTCTGCCCACCACTACCACTCGGTTGCTACCTAGTTGCTATGCTCTCACAGTCTATCTTGCGCCGTACACAAATTATCTATGCTACGTTGCTAACCTTAGGCAATAGTTTATTGCCCACCGCACAGTTCGCGGCTGGGAAAAAGCCCCGGCGATCGTGCCGAATTTAGAAGGAACATACTCCGAATTTGGCAAAACATTCTGGAACCACAAAACCCTGGAGGCGGCTTGACCACTAGATCGCAAGCCAATGTGTGGATTCAATGGAGGCTTAGATGGCTACCAAGGTGAAAAAATCCAGGCCCACTATGGGCCATCGAAACAGGACCATGACGCGAGCAACAGCACCCAACCGTGGCCCGGAACCAAAAATGTACAACGGCTCTCCTGCCGTAGGTGAAACGGGGTCTATGAAACCCCTCATCCTGTAGGCCCTTTTTTACATGGGTCTGCATGAACAACAAGCGCGCATGTTTTTGCGAATCACCCGATGTCAACAAAGGGAAAAAACAACAACAGCCGGCATCGTATCGATTGTATTGGACAACGACCGACGGGTGCTCATGTGGCAGATCGAGGGCTCATCGTGAGATTTGCGACAGTCAGCAAACTTTGACGACAGCCCACCCTTCTGTGACCAGGTCATTGTTCATAACAAGGCGACGGTCTCGGGAAGGCGTCTCACCTGCAGGAAAGAAAAAACTGGTGACTCTAGGACGTGCATGACTCGCCGGAAAATAATAATGGGTGGCTCCAAATGGAATTTTTCCCCGGCATACGGAGTACGGGGACTGCCCCGTGGGGGAAAGGGGGCGGCCGGCCCCCTCTCCCGCAAAAGTATATAAGGGGCCCAGTGGGAACGTGTTTTGGATCGTCACAGATTTCCATAAATCCTATTCTCAAATGGGTTTCCACGTATACAATCCGTATGTTACGGCATTTATTGCCACCATCGGAGGAATGTTGTTCGGTTTCGACATTTCCTCCGTGTCTGCCTTTGTTGACGACGCTGATTACCGAGATTACTTCAACTACCCTTCGTCAATTGCTCAGGGTGGTATCACAGCTTCCATGGCTGGAGGTTCCTTCCTGGGATCCCTGGTCGCTGGTTTCATCTCTGACAAGCTCGGACGTCGCCCTACTATCCAGATTTCTTCCATCATTTGGATCATTGGTGCTGCCATTCAGTGCTCTGCCCAGAACCAGGGTCAGCTTATTGCTGGTCGAGTGATTGCTGGTCTTGCCATTGGTCTGGCCTCCACTCAGGTCCCCGTGTACGTTGCCGAGCTTTCTCCCAAGAACATTCGAGGTCGTCTGGTCGGTCTGTTCCAGTGGTCGGTCACTTGGGGTATCATGATCATGTTCTACATTTCGTACGGTTGCTCCAAGCTTAGCGGACCTGCTTCGTTCCGACTTGCCTGGGGTATCCAGATGATCCCTGGTCTGTTGCTGTTCCTGGGTACTCTGATCCTGCCCGAGTCTCCTCGTTGGTTGGCCGCTCGTGACCGATGGGAGGAGGCCATTAACATTGTCGCCCACGTCCAGGCTGGTGGTGACGTTAACGACCCCAACGTGATGGTAGAGATTGAAGAGGTTAAGGAGGTTGTGCGAATTGAGCGCGAGTCCAAGCACATTACCATTCTGGATCTGTTCCGAAAGGGCTCCCTGAACCGAACCATGGTCGGACTGTGGGCTCAGATCTGGCAGCAGCTCACTGGTATGAACGTCATGATGTACTACATTGTCACCATTTTCGCCATGGCCGGTTACAGTGGAGATGCCAACCTGGTGTCCTCTTCCATTCAGTACGTTCTTAACATGGTCATGACCATTCCTGCTCTGCTGTTCATTGACCGATGGGGACGACGACGTCTGCTGTTGGCCGGTTCTACTCTGATGATGATCTGGCTTATCATCACCACTATTCTGCTTGGTGTGTTTGCTGACCACGTTCCTTCAGTTAATGGAAACGACCAGATTCGTCTGCTCATTCCCCCCAACCACAAGGATGCCGCTAAGGCCGTCATTGCCTGCTCGTACCTGTTTGTGTGCTCTTTCGCTCCTACCTGGGGTCCTGGTATCTGGATTTACAACTCTGAGATCTTCCCTCTCAAGCAGCGAGCCGTTGCTAACGGTCTCACTGGAGCCGCTAACTGGATCTTCAACTTTGCTCTTGCCATGTTCGTGCCCACTGCTTTCAAGAACATCACCTACAAGACTTACATTATCTTTGCTGTCTTCTGTTTCGCCATGACCATCCACGTCTTCTTCCTGTTCCCCGAGACCAAGGGCAAGACTCTGGAGGAGATTGAGCAGATGTGGGAGGCCAACGTTCCCGCCTGGCGCAGTTCCTCCTGGGAGCCCCGACGACCTTCGCTCACTGACATTAAGGCAGTTGGCGAGGCCGGTCCCACCACTTTTGACAAGCGCGTTGGCGAGCACGATGAGAAGCCTCAGCCTGAGGGAGAGCAGGTCTAAAGCATGTTTTTTTGTTTTGTAAAAATCAGTAATATTAATCGACGATAATACCTCCCTTTTAATTCTTCTTCTTGTCCTCCTCCTCTTATAAATGGCTATAGCAGCTGGGGTAGTTTGGTCGTGTTACATCTTGCGGGGGTGTTTACAGAGGGGGTTTTAACACAGATTGATTGGCAATCGAGAAATAATATCTGCATGAGAGATAAGGTCTAACGGTCAGTCGTATCACCAGGTAAATCATTCCCGCACCGTTGAGATAGGACAAAATCAGTGTCACCTTCGTGTCAACTTTATATCACCTTAGTATCGCCATAATGTTAAATTAGTAATTTTGATAGAATTGGAACAGGTGCCAACAATAGCATCGACCAACGTACTTGAAAGGCCCCCGCTTGGTTGCATACTCCTTGAGGGGATTGGATTTCCAGAAAAAGCCAGTGGGTCAGTGCGGAGTCATGGGGTGTGGAGTAGTCGTATCGCCAATTCTACGGCTCTGCTCCGCCAGGATGTCCAGGGAGTACAATGTGTAGAATGCAGGGAGACAGTCTTGCTCGGAACATGGCCAAGAGATCATTCATTTGGCATGCTATGTGCTTTGACTGCGAATTGAGGTTCAGCGTAGATCTTGGATACCGACACAAGATTGCAAATCCCATTGTGAAATGTCTCGGACAAATTGATCAGATCAGCTCACCAATTCTCAAACATGGTAGATAAGGCCAGAAAGGACTGGAGTCTGTCCAAGGAACAATGAGAAATTGGACTTCAATGGGCAACGGTGGGCAAATCGAGGTACTGTGTGTGTGTACCAATGGATAACCGGTGGGAGATCGGTCAAAACGATGAATTGAATGCCATTGTCACCGGTAACCAGAAGTTGTCTATTGGAGCATCATGCCATGATTCTGTTTGGCAATAATTATTCCGTAGATAACTGGGAGACACCGTTGTCCGTGGAACTGTCCGTGGAACTGTCCGTGGAACTGTCCGTGGAACTGTCCGTGGAACTGGGCACATCTATCCGAGTACAGCGGTCCAGCTTTTTTCCAGACCTGCATCTTGACCGTTCCCCTCAACAATTGGCCAAATGTTACATTGCCGAAATTGGCCCTTTGCGCATTATACCGCGGCCTCCGTCTACAAATGAGCTTTTGAGCATTACACTTCGGCCTCCGTCTACAAATGAAATTTTGTTCAAAGCAGACCAATACCGATCTGATCGTTTCATTCAGACCCTCCTCCGGCCATGACCCTCTCTCTCCACGCCGTTGATCAATTCAATTTTTTTTATTATTTCCTCTGCCACGATCCTCCTTGTAAGCTCCATACATACTGTCCCTAGCTGCTAGTCCACTCTCCCCACTTTGACTCGTGACTGAAACCGGCAAGCATTTACTTTACGGGTCACGCACACACCACCAAGCTCTAGACCAAGCCCTTTGTCCTCTACTGTACAGTCTAGAACCAACCACCAGAGACACACGCCCAGACCAGGCACAAACTTTTGCAAGCGTGAAAGAATACCGCTGGCTTGCAAGCTCACTGTTCGACCCAGTCGACCCAGCTAAAAGAAGCCCCCTGTAACCCTAACGCTTATGTGCCCCCATGGCGACAAACATACTGAGCAGACGCATAACGCCCATCGTTTCCTGAACAAGGGCAATCTGCGTTGAAACATATTTTGTGCTGCACTGGGTCATCAGATTGAAACCAGGACCCTAACGAGGGCTCCTCTAGGCATCGTTTCACAAGACCGATTGCAAACGAGGAGGAGCTATAGGAGCAGACAGACTTGTGTTGGTTGAATGGACACAGTTGTTGGAACAAGACAGCCTCAGGGGCACTTCATATATGCTGGGCCAACGGTCCGTGAAAAAGGAGACCGTTAAGAATTACCCCCCTGCGTCTGGTCATGTCAAGTTCGCGTCCCCACGTTTGAGGATCTATAGCGGTGCGTGCCGCTTGTGGACATGTAACATTGTCTGCTGCGGGGATCTGGACAAACCTGGGAAGGGACGTGTGGAGAATGGACGCAGCGGAGAACGATAGGGTAGAGA
Source organism: Blastobotrys raffinosifermentans (assembly GCA_003705705.2). Taxonomy (NCBI): domain Eukaryota; kingdom Fungi; phylum Ascomycota; class Dipodascomycetes; order Dipodascales; family Trichomonascaceae; genus Blastobotrys; species Blastobotrys raffinosifermentans. The sequence continues at coordinate 37,256 of PPJH02000048.1, forward strand.
GAAAGAGGGGACCACGCATAACGCTCAAAGTGGACTGAGTGCCCAGAGGTATAAATAGGCTATAGAAAACAAAATAGTGAACATAGCTGGTATGCGCTATTAGCGGCACCATGAGGTTTCCAAAGGTATACAATTCGTACGTAACGGCAGCGATTGCCACGATAGGTGGAATGGAATTTGGATTCGATATCTCGTCGGTATCGTCTTTCATCTCCCAGGACCCTTATCAGAACTACTTCCATCACCCATCCACTCTTCGCCAGGGAGGTATCACCTCCGCAATGCCTGGAGGTTCGTTCATTGGATCTTTAATTGCCGGATATGTGTCTGATAGGCTCGGCCGTAGACCAGTAATTCAGATTTCATCCATTGTGTGGATGATTGGTGCTGCTATCCAGTCATCGTCACAGAACGTTGCCCAGTTAGTAATTGGACGATTCATTGCCGGATTCGCCATTGGCTTTGCTTCATCCCAGGTTCCCGTGTACATTGCTGAACTGTCTCCAAAGAACATTCGTGGTCGACTAGTGGGTATCTTCCAGTGGGCCATTACCTGGGGTATTATGATCATGTTCTACATTGGATTCGGATGCTCTTACATTGACGGCGTGGGGTCCTTCAGACTGGCATGGGGACTGCAGATTGTTCCTGGACTACTACTACTGTTTGGAACCTTGTTCCTGCCCGAGTCTCCGCGTTGGCTAGCGTCGAAGGACCGATGGGAAGAGGCAATTGATATTATTGCAAAGGTCCAGGGTAAAGGCGACCTCAACCACCCCCAGGTGTTGATTGAGGTTGAGGAGATCAAAGAGGTAATCCGAATTGAGAGAGAAGCAAAGGGAATGACTTTGTTTGATCTGTTCCGAAAGGGCTCCCTGAACCGAACCATGGTTGGAGTATGGGGTCAAATCTGGCAGCAGCTGTGTGGTATGAATGTCATGATGTACTACATTGTCTATGTTTTCCAGATGGCCGGTTTCAGTGGAAATACAGTCCTTGTATCGTCCTCCATTCAGTACGTGATCAATGTGGTCATGACTGTTCCCGCTCTGTTATTTATTGATAGGTGGGGAAGACGACCAATGTTCATTGCCGGCGGAGTGTTTATGCTGATTTGGCTGCTGGCCATCACCGGTCTATTAGCAAACTATGCATTGCCAGTGGACGAGGTCAATGGTAACCCAGACATCAGGATTCTCATCCCTCCTGACCAGAAGGCTGCTTCTCATGCCGTCATTGCCTGCTCTTATCTGTTTGTCGCTTCATTTGCTCCTACCTGGGGACCCGGAATGTGGATTTACTGCTCCGAGATCTTCCCCATGCGCCAGCGAGCAATTGCAAATGGTTTGACTGCTGCTTCCAACTGGATCTTCAATTGGGCTCTCGCTCTGTTTGTGGCTCCTTCCTTCACCAACATTACTTGGAGAACGTACATCATCTTCTCGGTCTTCTGCTTCTGTATGACCGTGCACGTGTTCCTCATGTTCCCCGAGACTAAGGGTAAGACCTTGGAGGAGATCAATCAGATTTGGGAGGCCAAGATCCCGGCCTGGAAAACGGCTTCATTCGAGCCCAGACGTCCTTCGCTCACTGATATCAAGTCAACGGGGGCTATGGGAGCTCCTGAGGTCATTGCCAAACCCTCTGTCGAGGGCGCTGAGGGCGCCGATGACGAGAAGGCCCAGCATGCCATTTCCCGGGACAGCGCCAATGCTCAGGCTGACCATACTGTGTAATTGACCAAGTCCAGTAATAGTAATATCGGATTCGTTTTTTCTGTTCTTAATAACAATTGAGATCGATTAGCCTGTTTAAGCTTATCTTATCTACATCTTATCGATATGCGGCGCCGCTGTCGTAGCTATTGTTTGCTTGCATTGCTTTCCTCTTGCTTCTTGCTTGTTTGCTGTTCTTTACTCTTACTGACTGTTGTACAATCTTCAGTTGCAAGATGCTGCTCGTAAAAGTTGGCTCGGATTACAAAAGCTGCGACAAAGAATGCCTGGTTAATCAGGGCGAGGAGTATAATGTGCCCATTAATACTGCAGTTGGCCCTGCCAAAGTAGCGGTGCGGATCGCAAACTACAACGGTAAGAACCAGACCGACAAGTACTTTGACGAGGGCAATGGCCACCAATCGGATGGTGTGTCGATTCAATTTCAGATTACTTTTAACGAGGATGTCAACGGGGACGATGTCATTTGGGGCAACGACTTTGACAAGCCCATTCGAGACATGCTGCCATATGGCACATCAATTGGCCTGAAAATTCTAAAGTGGATTGATCCCACTGTTGACGGCGACGTCTATGCTGATGAGCCCTATCTTTATGGTAAAGCACTCGGCTCTATCCCCAGCATACAAGAGGGCTCCGATTGGGGATACATACCACGGGGGCAAAAGCTGGTAGACCTAGACTTTTCCCAGCCGGAAAATCGAAAGCAGTTCACTTTTAAAAAGGGACATACCTATCAGTTTGATTTTTACACTCCCTATCTGTCTCTAGGCTCCGATTTGGCCGTCAAGCTGCCCGGGTTTGAGCTAAACGTGGAAAAGTACTGCCGCAGTCAGCCATTGAGATACGTGCTCAAACTCAAAGACAAGCCTCTTGTTCTGGTCGCCTTTTCGCCCGCTTAGTACTGCTCAATAGATTAAAACTCCATAGCTTTTACCATGCCCCCATAATACCAAGCGACTTAACTCCGTCAAGACAATGAACATGGCTTATCTCCGGTTAGCTCCGTCTCCCCCTCCGTCACCGGCATGCTTAAAGTTCATAATCACCCCTTCTCTGATCTGGCAGCTGGCAGCTCCAACGTTGGTTACCATGCATAGAGTTGAACATCTCATCTCTCATTCCAACCTCCTCTCACAGAGGCTCCAGATGCTGCTGGACAAGCAGTGGGATGCGTTATCGGCCAGTGGGACTCCCAAGCACACTCGCAAGCTCATTGAATCGACAATGAATGAGCTTTTGGACACACAAAAGGAGCTTGTGGAATGCTACGACTCTGAACTAAATGTTAAGCGAGAGTGGCTTGACAAGACAAAGGCCATTCAGGACAAGATTGTGAAGTTGCAGCAGGAGATCACGTCTATTGAGTCAGATTCAGAGCTCGCAAAGGAGGTGCATTTGTTACAGGAGGAACAGACCGAGATCAATGATGAGATCGCAAAGTTAGAATTCAGATTAAAGACGCTATTATCTCGCAAGCAGGAGATTTCCAAACGGTTATTGTACTTAAAGTCCACCGTGGAGTCAAAATCGTCCTCATATCACCATGAACTGCAGTCACTCCAGCCCCCTGAAGACACCGAAGTAGAAGCATATGAACGACAGGTGGAAGCTATCCGAGACCATGTCACCAGCACTGAGCAAGAGGTCCAAGCGCTGTCAGACGGACTGGTAGTGTGGAGGGACGTGTGTCAAGAGGTTGGCGAGTTGGAGGCAAACCTGGTCTCTTGCTTAAAGGGGTCCGAGCCATCACGGGCAAAGCCCATGATTGAAACCACAATTGGGCGAGTCCAAGAAAAGTTGGATTTGGCAACAAAGTACAACTGGTCTCTATTAGTAGTGGCTATCGGTCACGAATTACAAGCATTAAAGAGGGCTCTAGAACTGCTCAGGCAGAATGACACCCCTACACCTACATTACCAGCATGATTCAAATGGCATTATTCATCTCTCGTTATATCATTACATTCCCACAGGTCCCACAGGTCCCTAGACGCGATCATAACCTTCTCAGAGCCATGGCATTGACAATTGGTGGGAATCCCAGTGCGTTGACTCGAGAATCAAACCCGGGAGAACCATTGATTCTCGAGGGCAAGTTATTAGAATTGTCAAAGGACGGTCGGCCATATGCCATATACTTTGGTGGACTAAACGCGGCAGCCAGAGCTGAGGTAAACTCGGAAGTCCACTTGTTTTCACTAGGTGGTGCGTCTGGCTCCTGTTTGATAAACACCTCTGGCTCCTGAGGTTCGCTGCGGATCCGTTTGGCTGGCCGAGAATCGTCTCCGGATACTGAAGCTGTACTTGTCATAGCTGTAGAGGAGCTTGGCTGTTCTGCGCCAAACACTTCGTTCAATGATCTAAGCAATGTAGCGTCCTTAGATAAAGTGTTAATTGCCTCAGTAAGATCAGTGTCAGAGTTCTTGAGACTCTCAAACATAGCCCGTACCATGTCACTTCCATCGTCGTCAGAGCCATTCTCCAAGGGTGGTTGGTCCATGCGAGCGGGCAGGGTTCGAGGCTGAGGATCAGTTCTATAAGTGCCCATTTCCTTCGCCATTCTGCGCTGCCGTCGCTTATGGTATTCGGCATCAATCCATTGTGACTTTTGCTCTGAGGGTTCGTGGCCAAACAGAATGTTTGCTCGTCGGTTGACCCGCACTCGCAGATCGTTGTCCTTATTTCGAGAGTTGTTTTGTCCTCGCCATTTTTGTTTTCGAGTTCGATTGTCCAGTCGGATCTTTTCCCGCTTTTCAGGGCTCAGCATGGCACTGCGGATACGCTTGGCCTGGGCAATCACCCGGTTAGTATCTTTTGTACGTGTTTCTTCATCCAGAGACTTTCCTAGAGCCTGAAGAGCTTGCTGGACGGCGTCAATAGCGTCTGCAGAAAGTTCAGAGTCAGGTTCATCTGTGCCCTGTTTACCACTATCTTCTTTGTCACCAGGCTCTTTAGTGGCTTCTTCGTCGGCGAACATTTGACGGGCTAACAACAGGGCCGCCAGCATCGACTCGTCCGCTTCACCACTGTTGACATTTGAACTGTCTTTTGTTACCACTTGCTGTTGGCTACTTGAGCCTGAGCTGTCTCCGCTTTCTTGCTGTAGTGCCTGGAACAGAGTTTGCAGTGATTCCATTGTGTCGTTAGCATCGCCAGATTCACCATTTTCAGTTGGGGGTCGAGATTTTCGCCGGAACGTGGTCTGAGCTTGGCTTCGTTTGACCTTTCCAGGCGCGCGATCCGGTGTATATACATGAAATTTTGTAGTAGTGTGATTTACTGGTGTAGAAGAAACCTGGGTCCTAGGTCTCTGGTGGTAATGAACCTTGGCCGAGTAATGAGACGACTGAAACATGTGTTTCCGGTTCAGCATAGGATCGATCTTGTCCTTATTCTGGTCCCGAGCTCTTTGCATGTTGCTTCGAGTGATGGCAAGAGTCTCTGCAATCGACAGACCACTGTCCATATCGGTGTCTCCATGGGCTCTGGATGGTGCTGGAGATCCTTCATGGGAAGTTGCTCTAGACTCATCATCTTGAGGAACACCAGCAGTCAACAGCGAAGCTAAAACAGCCTCGATATTTGACAAATCGGCAGAATCCTGCCCCTGGCCGTCATCATGATGCTCATGATGCTGTTGGTGGTGATCGTGGTGGTCTGTATGATCAAACTCGGGCCCTTCCTCGCCCAGCAGCGACGGGTCGACCATCGCGGTGTCATCTCCTCCTGTTCTTCCATCATTAGGATGTGATTCTGTGGCCGCGATCGCAGCCGAAAGCTGGGCCATCAAGGCCTGCTCATCAGGACCGTGATCAGCCATAATAATCTATCGTTTAAATAAGGTATCTCCGTTAGTCGTATGAGTACTGTTGAATCGTCAGCAAAATCTGAGGTTAAAAGTTGGCCAGTGTCCCGCAAGGTCACAGCCAACAGGTCACTGTTGCGACGCGCTTGAATGAATCTTTTCACCGATTAAGTCGTATCGTGAGATAGAGTCAAGACTGAAGCGGCTCCGGAGATAAGGTAGAAAAAATTGAGCCGCTCCGAGGAAAAAAAAAATTAAAAAAAATTCTCGGCAACGGGGAATTGAACCCCGGTCCCCCGCGCGCTGTTAGGATGAACCCAACTGACAGGCGGAAATTCTAGCCACTAAACTATTGCCGATTTCTTGAAAATGAGGTTTTTAGGAGCTACTTGAACCAGTGTAAGAGAGCTAAATTTATGGCAAAACAAAATAAAAATTTACAGGAGGGATCTAGAGCGTAATCAAAGCCTTGTGTAAAAATATTGGGGCATAATCTGGAGAATTGGACTAGTTATTGTGAGTTAAAATCTCGGAACTACTGCACAGCCGCATGTAATTATTAGCGCTGCGGACCCCGCAGCCCGGTTGTTACCTCGGAATTTCGAAAGACTGGACTAAGAGAATACAATTGGAGCTATCAGGGGGTTAAACTAGAACTAATCAGGTATAGAGCTTGAAAATGTGATTTCCCAAGGGTCTTCAACTTCAGTTCCGTGTAGCAATGTTATGAGTCTCTAACTTGATTATACCTCGGAAGTGATCCGATATCCGAAGTTCGAATTGCGGGGGGCGGCCGACCGTATATAAGGTCTAATGCAGTCTTGGGGCCCAATTTGGACTAATTGTCAAGAATGGGTGAGCTTCGCTTTGATGGAAAAGTTGTAATCGTTACTGGGGCTGGCGGTGGCCTCGGAAAGCAGTACGCACTTTTTTATGGATCTCGGGGAGCATCCGTCGTGGTGAACGACTTTGGGGGCCCTCTAAATGGGGGATCCGGGGGATCCAAGGGAGTCGCCCAGCAAGTGGCAGATGAGATTACATCTAAAGGAGGCAAGGCAGTAGCAGACTTTCACTCTGTCGAAGATGGTGATAAGATTGTCGAGACTGCTGTTAATGCGTTTGGAGGAGTCCATATCGTAGTCAACAGTGCCGGAAATTTGAAACCAGGTCTGTTTAAAGACATGACCCTGGAAGATTGGCAGAGCATCTACAGAGTTCATTTGTATGGAGTCTACCGGGTCCTCAGGGCAGCATGGCCATATATGCGAAAGCAGAAATTCGGTCGAATTGTTAACACTACTTCGTCAGTTGGCCTGTACGGGGTAGAGACTCAATCCCTTTACGGTGCAGCAAAGTCCGGTATTATTGGACTGACTGAGACGTTGGCCAAAGAAGGAGCAAAGTACAATATCACTGCTAATGCTATTGGTCCATTGGCTAGGAGCCGAATGACCGAGCACCAATTGCCTGCTGACATGCTGCCTAAGCTTGATCCAAAGTATGTGGTCCCATTGGTAGCGTACTTGACTCATGAGAACACAAAGGAGACTTGGGGTATTTACGAGGCAGCCGGTGGAGGGTTTGCAAAGCTGCGATGGCAGCGAGCTAAAGGAGCCCTGGTTAGACCCGACGACACTTGGACTCCCTCTGCAGTTTTGAAAAAGTTTGACCAGATTGAGGACTTTTCCGAGCCACAGTATGGAGACAAAACAAACAATTACATTGGCCTCACTGAGCAAGCAAACAAGCTCCCTCCTAATCCTCAGGGAGAGCCGGTGTCGTTCAAGGATCAGGTTGCAATTGTAACTGGAGGTGGAAATGGCCTTGGGCGTGCCTACTGTAAGCTGCTAGCGTCTCTTGGGGCCAAGGTTGTAGTTAACGATGTGGTTGATCCTGAGCCTGTGGTCCAGGAAATCAAGGCTGCTGGTGGAATTGCTGTCGGGGACAAGCACAGTGTTGTGGACGGAGCCAAGGTTGTCCAGACTGCCATTGACAACTTTGGCACTGTGCACGCGGTGATTAACAATGCAGGAATTATTCGGGACAAGTCGTTTGCCAACATGACTGAGCAGCAGTGGAATGAGATTATCGCTGTGCACTTGACTGGTACCATAGAGGTGACCCGAGCTGCTTGGCCCTACTTTATCAAGCAAAAGTATGGCCGGGTGGTAAACACCAGCTCGACGTCAGGAATCTATGGCAACTTTGGCCAGGCCAATTACGCAGCTGCAAAGCTGGCAGTACTTGGATTGGCCCGCACTCTAGCACGAGAGGGCGCAGAGCACAACATAATCGTCAATACCATTGCACCAACCGCAGGTACGCAAATGACCTCGGGGGTATTTACTGAAGAGATGCTTCAGAGTCTCAAGCCAGATTATGTAGCGCCTGTCCCCGTGCTGCTTGTATCGAACAAAGCCCCGGTCACTGGACATCTCTTCGAAGTAGGAACTGGCTGGGCCGGACGCACTCGATTGCAACGATCTCGAGGATACGGATTCTCAGACCGAGCATTGTCTCCTGAGGCAGTAGCAGAAAAGTGGAAGGAAATTGTCGACTTTGACAATGGACAAGCTACTTATCCAAACGATTACAAGGAGTCTGCAGAGGGGTTGTTCCTCCTCAAGGCAGGTGCCGAAAGCAAGTTGTAGTCCTTCATAACGTTAGGTATACACTCTATCCTATCATTAACATTATTCATCTATCATTAGGCATTCTTCTTGTCAGTATCCTTGCGCTTTTCAGCAGCAATTCGTCGCTTTACAATTCTCACCATCTTGGAGAACCAATACACATTAAGAATGTCCAGAGACACATTGGAGCCCAAGACTGCTACTGGAACCCACCAGGGATGAGAAACTGGAGGCATCATAGTACCTTCAGTGATTGGAGATTGCAGATACAACAAATCCATAAGAACCTTGTATGCCTGGTAGAAACCCCACAAGATTCGAGCCGAGAAGAAGGTTGTCATTAGCAAAACTCCATTAATAATCTGGATCTTCTCGGGAATGGTACCCTCAGGCAATCTTGTAGAGAACCAATGCATGTTGACAAACGGAGTAGAGATTTCAAACAGCAAGAAGGCAGGGGTGTACCACATGAGGTACGGTCTGAATCCCTGAATGAACACAAACAACGCTGCCACTCCGTGCACCATGAATCCAACACCAAACATGTGCACATAACGAATGCAGATTATACTGTCCCACAAAAAGTAGCCAGTAGCCATTGCTCCCACAAATCCCGCATATGGCGTGTATGCGTTGATACGATCCACGGCCAGGGTCTCATCTCCAAACAGGGGGAAGGACAGAATGAGAATGAGAATTGATTGAATCGTGGATACAACGTGAATGTCAAAATTAATCTGAGCCTTTGGGCTCAAAGTCTTGTACGATTTTGACAATTTGGGACTCAGAAACCCGGACGCAAAGAAGAGCGTATTGTAGAGGGCAAAAGACAGAATGACTTCGTGAAAGTGCAGCGGCAATGCCCGGTAGCCATACTTTACCGAAAAGTCTGACACCTCCTTGTTGAAGAACGGAAACGAGTACTTTGCTAGAGGATCTGCTAACATTTTACAGGGGAAAGATGTATGGAGGAAGGGAAGCGTGAACGTGAGCGTGAGAGAAGATAGTTGGGGGGGAAGCCGTTCATTTAATAAATTACATTGGGGAAGCTCGGCTCGAAAGCCGAGACTGGAATGGGGCCATTAACAATGAAAAAGGGCATTGAACCAACATAAAGGTCCTAACTGGACAAATATGACCACCATTAACGTTCTATAGTGCCGGTTCTAGTTGCGTTGCAGGTAGTCAAGGAAGAATTCCAATGCTTCTCGGGCAAACTGTTGCATGTTAGCCTCTCGGTCCTGACTGCCGGTGTCACGAACTACAGAAACCTCGCCCTTGGGACCAGCGATTCCCACATAGAACGTTCCTACGGGCTGTCCCATGGATGTTGGACCGGCCCAGCCGGTTTCAGACAGAGTGTAGGTAGATGCGAGCTCGATTTTTAGGTTGCGGGCCAGTCGAGTGGCCACTGCCTCCGAGGGTCCAGTGTACGAATCAATGTCGTGCTGCTCCCAGCCTGACAGCTTGAGTCGAGATTTGAGCGAGTAGGTCAGAGTTCCACCGTGATAGTACCGGGACGCACCAGGAACCGACACCAAGTAGGAGCTAATGAGACCTCCACATGCAGACTCCGACACAGCAATTGTCTCTCCTCTTTCCACCAGCAGGTCTGCAATCTTTTGCACCGTTTCCTTGACGTCAGCGGGCGGGAACATTGTCAGTTGATGGCAGGAAACAGGACGAGAAAAGTCGGTTGAGAAATGTCGAATGTGTCGAGAAGCTGACAAGCCGCACAACGGTTCACCAAGCCGAACTGAACTGGCCTCAAACTGACAGCCGAAAAGGTTCAAAAAGAGCGCGCAACAGAGCACAGATACGACTCTTAGGGGCTGGGAGGCTAGTCGCAGCAATTTAATAGATGTAACAGCCGAAGCAGCGTAGCAGACAAGGTCAATTGGTCGTTGGAATCGGATAGATGCCGCAGGTGGTTCGGATCACCAGGGTTAGGGTCCCCAGTGGCGTAAGGCTCAACCATAGTTCAAGCCATTGTAGAGCTTCAGTTGACGTTTCCCTCACCGATACAAATGTCAGCAATCGTCCAGTTCAAGGCAGGACGGGTAGATTATCCTGAAGGCGCGACGCGCGCGACGCCAGTTCGGGGCCAGGGAACTGTTAAAGTGGTCAAGAGCCCTGACGACCCCAATTTGTTTTCATTCATCTGGGAGCCCAGAGCTAACAACAAGAGCGGGGAGCGAGAAGAGCTGCTGCTGTTTCCCGGAGATGCATCGTGGAAGCATGTGCCAGAGTGTACTACAGGACGAGTGTTTTCGCTATCGTTCAGGAGTTCGGGCCAGAATCTGCTGTTTTGGATGCAGACTCCCGTAGAGGAGGGAGCAGATCCTAAGGACTTGACCAAGGAAGACAAGCAGTACGCCGAGACGATTAATAGACTGCTAGATGAGGATGCTTTGATGGAAGAAGACAGGTAAGAAATAGCTGTGTAGTCAATGAATAACCTTCTAACTTAGCCCTAGTGACCGAGAGACTGTACAGACAGACCCGAGCGCCAGTCAACACCAAGACCAAGGGGATTTTTCTGCTAGCATTAGTCAAGTGATGGAGAATCTGCGCAACCAGGCTCAAGGTCAGGGCTCGAGCTCGGGCTCGGGTCTAGAGCCGAGTGCAAGTCAAAGTGTTCCTGTGACAGCCATTGCAGATGTACTGCCTCAGAAAAAGCTGGTCGAGATCATCTCTTCTCTGCCAGAAAGTCAATTGGAACCATTGTACGCACACATTCCTGATGGGCTGGATAAGAACCGCCAGGAACTTATTCGGGTCATTCAGAGTGCCCAATTTGCCCAGAGCATGGATCAGTTCGGAGGAGTTCTCAACAACAACGGAATTGGATCCCTGGTAGCTTCGCAATTGGGAAATCCTTACGTTGGTGAGGGCATTGAAGGATTCCTCAACAGTGCTCGTCAACAAGGCAAGAAAGATAAAGAAGACAAGATGGATGACTCCTAATTGTATTCCGAAATGTCATACAGTAGTAATCAATATCATTTCACCTGTCTCCTGCCTCAAAATTCTATCTCACATTCATACAACATGCCCTACACTGTAATCCAACATTTCCAACATCAAACTAGTACAATTCTACAGTTCTCTTTAACTTCCCTATGCCATTTCCATTCTCATTCTCGGGCTCATTCCTACTACCCCTCGGGAGCCATCTCGGGAGTCGCCCGAGTCATCACTCCACACGGGTCCCCCACCCGAACACTTCGCGCGGTTCCCCCTGTTGCAACTTTGTAAACAAACCAAACCCCGAAGGTGACGAGTCAAGGACCAGGCATTCTGCCTTATAGTAAGTAGCTTTCAAGGACGTTCAAGGGCTGCGGAGCGTGCTAACGAGATAATGTCCGACCAAGATGACCTCCGGTCAGAGTTGCTCTCTGTGCAAGAGCGTATGCGCCATACCGAACAGGTCAAACAGGGTCTGCAATCAGTAGAACAAGATCTCGAGCACCACCTCAAGGACAAGAGCGGTGGTGGCGACAACAGCGATGCTCTCAAGGCAAAGCTGTCCGACTTACATAGCGAATACGACCGCATTCTCAAGGATGGCAAAGCGCTATCTCAGCCCGAGGGCAGCCTCAGTCCAAAGAAGGCATCCCGGAGGTTGTCAGCGCAGCGGAATCCTCGAGCAAACGATGTACAATTTGCAGCGGAAATCTCAGAGGGCCTTCTTGTCCAGTGCCGTAAGCTGCAGTCGTTGGTCAACGAGCGAGATGCCACCATTCGGGACCTAGAAGCCGAAAAGGACTCCCTGCGCACAAAGTCAGGGGCCCTGGAATCCCGACTGCATGCAATGGCTGAGGCCGAGGAAAAGTACAAGGATGAGAATTGGGACCTTGAACTCAAGCTGCAGGAGCTCCAGTCGCAGCTGTCGCGGTCTAAGGAGACCGTGTCTAAGATGGCCTCCCAGACCGGCAAGCTCCAGAACGACCATAGCGAGAACATTGATGCCATTGAGTCGCTGCGAATGCGCGAGTCGGAGCTTCGTAAAGAATTAGACACTCAGAAGGCCCGCCACGAGGCCATGCTGGCAGAATTGAAGACTCAAAATGAGGACCTCAAGGCCGAGAACACGACTCTTCATCAAAGCATATCTGACCTTCATAGCCAGCGCTCAGTATCCAGACAGGGGCTGTCAGGTTCCCGTTTGGACACTCATAATGACGAGGATGTGGTTGAAATCGCCGAAGATGAAGACTTTGACTTTGAAGGCTTAGACGCGTCTCCTCCTCAGTCCCCCACAAAGGGCTCTTCGCACCATCCTGCTCTTGAGACCGAGACTATTAAGCGGTCCCTGGGCCATGCTCACAAGATGGTTGCCAGCCTGCGTGCCGCCTTCAACAAGGAAAAGTCTGAAAAGCTTGACCTCAAGAGGCAATTGGCCGAAACCACTGATGAACTAGACAGTCTGCGAACTGGCTCCGGTGCTAATCTGCGTAACAAGCGATCTCGAAACTTTGCTGCACAGCGTGGCGGTCTGGCTGCTGGTCTCGGTGGTGCTCGCAAGGTCCAATCTAGAGTGTACGACGAATCTACTGATCCTGAAGGCTGGGAAGACCACGCTAGCGGCACTGAAACTACCACTACCGAGAGCGATGACTTCCAATCTGCATTTGAGACTGCTCAGGATGAACCTACTGACGCTGATTACATCACCGGCCAGGAGACCATGGACGAAGGCTCGGAAGGAGAGCATACTGAGACTGAAGATAGCTCTGGAGTGCGAGGAGGAGTTTTCCAGCGATTTGGCGGAGTGCCTGCGGTCACCTCTTCCGATTCCTCTGACTCTGATGAATCCTCTCGTCTGTCAAGGTCCCATCGCAACTCTCGTTACCGACGAAGTATCCACGGTGTTCGCCAGAGTCCCATGGCTCACTCTCCTGGTTCTGTAGTTCCAAAGTCTCCTGGCTCCATTCGTTCCTTCAGGTCTGGCGGAGATAATGATGCTACTCCTGTAAAGGGACAGAGCTTAGCGTCCGAATTCCTTTCTATTGACGACATTGAGCGTCACGCTCGCGAGCAGGGAATGGTGGTCGTCTCCGCTGACGAATACTCAGCTCTGACTGCAAAGGCCGACCCTACAAAGGAGGACCTGGAAGTCTTTGCTCGGGATATGAACCTGGAGCTGCTGCCAAAGTCTCATGTAGATGACCTAAAGTCCACTATTGACAAGCTCAAGTCAAAGGAATACATCACACAGGCTGCCGAGGCCTTTGGACTGGTGGCAATCTCTAAGGAGGTACACGATAATCTCACTCAGGAGCACTCAAAGTTCTCCTCGGACCTGTCCCAGTTATCTTCGGATCATGGCTTGCTGTCTACTGCACACTCAAAGCTGACAGCAGATCACGATTCCATGGTTCGGGAACACTCGTCTCTTCGAGACCAGCATGACGAACTCCACCAGACTCACAACTCACTCAAACAGGACTTTGAAGTTCTTTCTCAGACTCACGAGGACCTCCGCACAAAGCATGATACCCTTACACAAGAGCACGAAAAGCTCACCGATTCGTTCGATTCCGTCTCTAAGGAACTTGCTCGGGACCTCACTCCCGAGGAGCTCGCCACAAAGGCCAACAGTGTTGGCTACGTTGCCATTGCCTCCAAGGAGTACTTTGAGCTGGTCCGCCGGGCAAACTCTCCCACAATTGAGGAACTGCAGTCCAAGCTGTCTGCTCAGGGCTACGTCACTATGTCCAAGGGAGAGCATGAGCGCATGGAGGAACTTGTGACACACCCCACTCGCGACAATCTCAGCGCATGGGCTACTCCAATGGGCTTGTACGTTGTTGACGTGTCTGATTACAAGGACCTCAAGCGACTAGCAAAGAACCCTACCCCTGAGGAGCTGGTAGAGAGGGGCAAGGCCCTGGGCTACGCAGTCATTGGCGAAACTGAATACCGACAGCTGTTGCAGGATGCCAATGAGCCCTCACTGGAGAACGTTCACAAGAGCGCTGAGAAGCATAACCACACTGTCATGAGTGTTGAAGATCATCAAGCTCTCACCAAGCTCGCGCACGAGCCTACCAAGGAGCATGTTTCTGAAAAGGCCCAGGCTCATGGTTTGCGCGCTATTCCTGAGGAGGAGTACTCTGAACTTTCCAAACGCGCCAATGAACCTGACGAACACCACATTCGTTCCAAGGTTGCAGGTCTTGGACTTGCCGTTTTGGGCGCCAGCGAATTGTCGGAGCTTAAGCGCTCCGCAGAGCAGCCTACACGAGAGGAGATTGAACAGAAGAGCAAATCTCTCGACCTTGTCACCCTTGGTAAAGATGACCATGATGACCTTGTTCGTCGTGCAAAGGAGCCTACAGTTGAAGAGCTCAAGGCCCACGCTGACAAGTCTGGCCACACTGTTATCCCTGCTACAGACTATTCTGCTCTAGTTGAGAAGGTTGAAAAGCCCGATCTCGATACCATTAAGAGTCATGCTGCTCGCAATGACTCCGTAGTGGTTCCCAAGAGTGAGTACGAAGCTCTGCAGAACCCCTCAGCTGAGGAGGTAGAAAAGGCGGCTCGCTCGCACGGTCTGATTGCGGTTCCTGTGGCCAAATACAAGTCCATTGAGGATGCTGCAAACGCTCCTCCTACCAAGGAATTCGTTGAAACCGCCGCTGCTAGTCTGGGACTTGCTGCTTTGTCCAAGACTGCCTTGGATGCGCTCAAGAAGCCCTCGCTGGGTGACATTACCTCTCATGCATCTCGTCATGGCCACACTGTTGTAGATAATAAGGAGCTAGAAAAGCTCAAGAACCCTGATCCTCCTACTGCGGACGAGGTTCGAGAGTTTGCAAAGCGTCATGACCTGGTGGCTGTTGACTCCAAGAAGTATGCCGAGCTCACAAAGCCATACAGTCCTACTAAGGAGGAAATTGAGTCAAAGGCTGCTGGCCTAGGTTTGGTCGCTCTTCCTCAGGAAGTTTACAACAAGTTGAAGGCTGAACCCACAAAGGAGGAGCTGAATGAAAAGTTGTCCAAGCTTGGACTCGCATCTGTGCCGGTTGCTGAGCTCGAGGAACTGAAATCTCGACCTACTGAATACAAGCCTTCAGAGAAGGAGCTGGCCGAACACTCCAAGCAGAGAGGTTTGGTGCTACTGCCCAACACTGAGCACGAGGAGATCAAGTCTAAGCTTGCGTCTCCTTCTCGAGAGTACATTGAGGAGAATGCCTCTAAGCAAGGATTGACGCTGCTGCCTCTTAATGAATACGAAGATCTCAAGCGCAAGGTTGCTTCGCCATCGCGCCAGGAGCTGGACACTCTTGCAGCACAGGCTGGCTTGGCCGTTGTGACCATTGGAGGTCTTTCAGAGCTTACAAAGCGCGCCGACGAGCCCACCAGAGAAGCTATCCACGAGGGTGCCAAGCGACACGGGCTTATTGCTGTTGACTCTAATGATTATTCCGAGATTGTGCGAAAAGGCAATGAGCCCACTAAGGATGAAGTCAAGTTGTTTGCTTCCAACCATAACCTCGAAATTGTGCCATCAAGTGACCTGGAGGAGCTTAACCGTAGAGCGTCTCAGCCTACTGCTGAAGAGATTAAGCTTGCTTGCGAGCCTTTGGACCTTGTAGCAGTTCCTAAGGCCGAACTAGAACAGCTCGAAAAGAATGCAGATGCTCCCGATATGGAGCTCCTGTCCAAGCATAGTCGACGAGCTGGCATGTCGCTGGTTGCAATT
Source organism: Blastobotrys raffinosifermentans (assembly GCA_003705705.2). Lineage (NCBI taxonomy): Eukaryota > Fungi > Ascomycota > Dipodascomycetes > Dipodascales > Trichomonascaceae > Blastobotrys > Blastobotrys raffinosifermentans. The sequence continues at coordinate 53,144 of PPJH02000048.1, forward strand.
GCAGAGTTGGAGGACCTGCGCAGAAAGGCTTCTCACCCTAACCGAGAGGACCTTGATGAGATTGCAAAGAAGAATGGATTGGTGGTCGTGCCTAATGAAGAAATGACGGCCATTAGAGAACAGTTGGCCATGGTTAGCGAGAGGGCAAAGGGTGATGGATCTAGGAACGACCTCATGTTGGCTTCAGTGGCTGCCAAGCGAGACCACTTTGAAGACATTATCAAAAAGTCGCAGGGTCCTGCCTCTCCTTCTTCTGCTGCCCACGGAGAAAAGATTGTCGAGTCCATCAAATCTCTTGGCTACGTTCCCGTTTCCAACGACGAGTACAAGCGACTGCTTGAGAACCAGGCTGCCTTTGAGCCCACTAAGCGTGATGTTGTGCGCTATGCTAAGCAGTTTAACATGGTGGCTATTCCTTCTGACGAGTACAAGTCTCTACTCAAGAAGGGCCATCTCAAGGCACCTAGTATTGTTAGCGTTGGTAGCGACACTACCGTCGACGAATCGTCTCTTCCTAGCACACCTTCAAGAAGACGATCTACTAGCGCAGAGATTATGGTGACTCCTGAGCAATCCCCATCCAAGATGACCCGAAGCGCATCGGGCGGAATTGCTCTCGAGTCTGTTCCTGTGGACTATCTGAGCTCTCTGCGACGCATTGTCGAGAACCCAACCCCTGAGGACATTGAGTCATTGGCCCAGAAGGCTGGCATTGAGTATAACACCAACCCTGTATCTAGCCTGACATCTGAGCAGCTCAGCTCGCGTGCAAAGGAGCTAGGCTTGGTGGTGGTTCCTGAGCATGAGATGCAGAAGACCAAGGAGGTGAAGGAGGAAGAAGAAGAAAAGTCCTGGTCTGCTGAGGAGGTTGCTGCAGCAGCAATGACATTTGGCCTGGTGGCAGTTCCTCATGACCACTACAACAGTCTTAAGCTCGTTGAAGAAAAGGCCAAGAAGGAGTCTGAGCGAGAAATGACATCCGACGAGGTCATCGCTGCAGCTCAGATTCACGGTTTGGTAGCAATCCCTCAGGAGGAGTACGTGGCTGCTAAGCAGTCGCAGGAACAGCCTAAGGAGATTTCTGCCGAAGAGCTTGAAGAGCGTGCTCAGCAGCTTAACCTGGTCACTCTTCCTGAGAGCGTATACACCGAGCTGACATCGCGCAACACAGACCAGCTTTCTGTGGATGACCTCAAGGCCCAAGCAGACAAGCTGGGCTTCCTTGTAGTTGACAAGTCCCACTCCAGAAATACTTCGCTGGCAACTTCGGAATCTTCGGTGTTTGCACCTACTAACGAGCGTTCTGGCATTCGCGCTGTAACCGTGGGTGATGATTCTAGAGAAGGAGGTGACATTGTTTCCCAGGCCAGGCAAATGGGATACTACGTTGCCCGAGATGAAAATGAGCTCAAGGATGTGGCCAAGGGCTTGGGCTTGGTGTCGCTAGGCGCTCTGACTACGGAAGCGTTTATGACTCACGCTCAGAACCGTGGCTTTGTGGCAGTTCCTCGACAGGAGTACTCCAAGCTTGTGTCTACTGAAAAGCAGGCTGCTCCTATGACCGTTGAAGACGTTAAGAGCGAGGCATACCGCCATGGTTTGATCACTGTCCCCGAGGATCAGTACAAGACTCTGTTTGATAAGCGCGCTTCGTCCAACGTCGATGAGGTCGTCAATGCTGCCAGACGGTTGGGATACGTTGCTATTCCTGAGGATACCTATCACGCCCTCCAGGAGAAGAAGCCTACCGCTGTAGAGCCCACGCTCAGAGAAGTAGGAGCTCCTCCCACCGTCGTAAAGAACAACGGTCGTCACACTAATATGCAGTCTGCTGTTGTTGAAGATGCCAGCAGCGGCACTTATGAGGAGCGAAGATTGTCCGGACCTCCTAACCAGCCTCTTCCATCGCTGTTGGAAGATGGGGTCATTGCCAACCTGTCTAGCATTCCTCACACTAATGATGACGGAGTTGACGTGGGAACTCGAACCCCTACTCCTACAAGTTTGAACGGCCGAAGAGGTTTGGAGCCATCGGTCTTGTCTGCTAACAGAACCGCACCTCACGCCAGCAATGCAACCATTGCTACCAGCATTGGCTCTTTGAGCGAGCGCAACATGATCCCCTATGTCACTCAGGTGGTGATTGGAGAGTACTTGTTCAAGTACACCCGACGAGCAGGTCTATCAGGCATTTCCGACAATCGCCATGAAAGATACTTCTGGGTGCACCCTTACACGGTCACCCTGTACTGGAGCCGAGAGAACCCTGCGTTGGAGAGCCGCCACAGTCTCAAGACAAAGTCTGCTGCCATTGTGTCTGTCAAGTCTGTTGAGGATTCTAACCCTCTGCCTCCTGGTCTTCACCACAAGAGCATTCTGATTAAGACTTCGGACAGAGAGATTAAGGTAACTTGCCCTACTCGACAGCGACACAACATTTGGTACAATTCGTTACTGTTCCTGCTCAAGAGGTCTGCTGAGGAGCTCAATTTTGATGAGGACACTGAAGACGGAGACTACCAGCGGGACGAGCGATTTGAAGAGGAGCGACGACGAACTCTGACCAAGACCAATACCCGATCGCGGGCTTTGTCGTTCCGCAGATCTATTGCTCCTGAAATGAACAATGCCCGGGCATCCAGACAGACCAGCATGAGCTCTTTCCAACCTTCGATGAGACGGGGATCGAGCAATGGCTCGTCCATGAGAATGGGTAAAGCACCAAAAACCCCAAAATAACTTTGAAATACTGTATGGAGATATACTAATGAATAATTTGATTATGATGAATATCATGAGCCATGCAAGAAGAATAAATAGAGGTTTGACAAAGTCAATAGCTATCGGTAAGGAGGAGGGATCCAGGAGAACAAGTCAAGTGCTTCTTTACTCCATGGACCTGTTTGATGCGGGAATACAGCGCTCGGACTAGAATCAGAATCCGAAATTTCCAAGTCCAAATCCAATGTATGTAAAGATGGAGCACGCTGGGCCTGAGGGGGCTCTTGGGGAGGAGGCGGAGGAGGGGGAGGAAGACTAGAATCAGAATCAGAACTTTGAAGCGCCGATTCAATGTCATCAAGTTTTAGAACGTTTCGATCGTGGTTTTGCAAGTTGTTTGTGACAGAGTTAGGTCCTGCTGCTGTATTTTTGGCAGGAGTATCAGAATCGGAACTATCCAGGTCAAGGTTCGCGAAATGCCTAGAATTTTCACGGATTGGTGGAACAAAAGCATCATCAGAGTCGGAACTTTCAAGGTCTAGCTCTAATTCCAGATCATGAAAGCGAGAGTTTTGGTACATCTGATGAGGGGCAATTTCCATAGGCTCTTGTCCGTTTCGCTCATCGCTTACAGGAGTTTGTTGCTTCAATTGGTTAGAATCCCGTCGACCCTGTGATCTATTAAGAGCTGGTTCTTGTCTAGAACCACGTCGGCCCTGTGATCTATTAAGAGCCGGCTCTTGTCTAGAAACCCGTCGACCCTGTGGTCTATCAGGAGCTGTCTCTTGTCTAGAGCTCCGAACAGACCCTCTTCTATCCTGGACCCTCTGCTGATTTCCAGCTACGGTCCCAGCTGTATTATCCGGCGTATCAATTCGTCTATGCTTGACACCAGACCATTGAGGGGTCCTTTTTACTGGAACCGCGGGTGTTGGAGTGTTCTGTGTTCCATTTAGTCCATCGGATGCATTTACTAGAGGCGTTCTAGGCGCACTAAGTCTAGTTGTAGGCCTAGATCTAGGCCTGGATATAGGAGTCTGATGGCTAGACGGTGGCCCCTGTTGGAAATTGATAATTGATGCGGGACCCTGGCCTGTCCTGGTCGGGGTCCTGTCCTGCGAAAGGCCTGGGATGCCGTTGGGGACCCTTCGGTCGGTTCTTTGCAAAATATCGGGAGAGTTCTGAGAAACTTGCGAAACCTGCAAAGGCCTAGAGCTCTTCGGTCGCAGTTCTATATCTCGAGTCACAACTCCCAGCTTCTCCTGTATGTCTATTAGATGATGACCCAGCTTAAATATGTCATCGATGATCCTGGACTGAGGAACAAACGCGTCTGTAACCACGATTCCCGTTTCATCATACAACAGGGCTCGATTGTTATACACATGAAACTTGAGAGTACCGTCGTTCCATTGCTTTCGTTTCTGAGTTAGGTGCTTTGTCCACAGCACGCTATACTCATGGACTTCGGCTTTCATGACATTACGCGGCGATACTCGCGTCGGTTAATTAGTATTTAATGGTATTATGGTATTTAATGGTGAACCACAACCTCACGACATGACTATTAGACATAGAATTGTTAGCAACAGTAGTGGTAGGCATAGAATTTAGAAACAGTAGTGGTAGTGCAGTATCGGTAGGCATAGAATTGTTAGCAACAGTAGTGGTAGGCATAGAAATTGGTAGAGACAGTAGTGATAGTAGTGTATTGGTAGCAGCAGTAGTGGTAGTATGGTAGTGATAGTAGTGTATTGGTACAGATAGTAGTACGGTAGTGATAGGTTAGTTCCATTCGACAGACCAGTCGAGGTCCTGGCCGGCGAGGAAAGGAACAATGCCAAGTTCACCCTCGGGTCCAATTGATTTGGGCACGGTCTGCTTCTTGCGGACCAGGGTGACCTGTCGCTTTTCCTTAAGGTCGTCGTCAGTAACTCCGTAGAACTTCTTGCCGAACTCGGTCACGAATCCCCTGAGCTTGTCGAGCTTGCCGGCCTTTTCAAACACAGTGGCAACGTAGGGAATGGCATGAGACTGGGTGAACACTCCAGCGGCAGCTCCGCAGGCCTTGGTCTTGTTCTTGAGTGGATGAGGGGCCGAATCAGAGCCAAAGAAGAACTTGGGGTCTCCCGAGGTGGCAGCCTCGATCAGAGCAGACCGGTCTTTGGGTGTCTTGGCCACAGGCTTGCAGAAGTTGAGAGCGTTGCCTCCCCACGAGTCTACGGTCAAGTACAGATGGTGAGCGGTAATGGTGGCCGCTACAGTTGGCCCGCACGCCTTGACGGCCTCAATTGCTGCCGCAGAAGTGCAGTGCTCCAGGATGATGCGCAGCTTGGGGAACTTTGTGTGCAGCTCCTTGAGGGTAGGAAGGAACTTTTCCTCGGCGTTGAGCACGGTGATATCGCCCTCCTTATCAGCAGGACATTCTCCGTGGAGGTTGAGGATGATTCCCTGTCGCTCCATCTCGGCAAATGTGGGGTAAAAAGGCTCGTAAGACGACACTCCCTGGTCCGAGTTTGTGGTCACTCCGGCAGGGTAGCATTTGATTCCGGTGATGCCCGCCTTCTTTGCAGCAATCACCACCTCAGGAGTGATCTCCTTGCACAAGTACAGGGACATGAGGAATGTGGTGTTGGGGGACAGCTCCTCGAGCGACTTTTTGTACTCCAGCACTCGCTCAGGATCGATCAAGGGAGGCACCAAGTTGGGCATGACGAACACAACCGCAACACCTCCCTCAGGGATGGTGGGAGTGACTACCTCCTTAACAGCTCCATCACGAAGATGAACGTGGAAATCTCCAGGACGACCTAAAGAAATGGACATTTTTGTACGTTGGAAAATTTCACCACACGGCGGGGTCAATGTATACCCCACCCTCTGGATTGTTCCTGCACCGTTGATAGACCCCGCGGGATTCGGATCTTATCCTGAACCGTTGTATATACCCCGTGGGATTAGAATGCTGCGACGCTGCCAAGTTAAAAATGACTGATTATGGGATAGGCAGTCTGTGGGGGGACATGACGAACCATGAGGGAAATGGGCAAGATTAAGGGCAGATCTTAGGTATAAAAGGCAATGGTACTGACTGCTATGGCTCATTATCCTAGACAGGTCGCTTGAATTGAACTGTGCAAAATGGCGGCCACTTTGATGATGCTGATGTTGATGCTGCTGGTACTTGCGAATGCAGTACTGGGACAGCAGATATTCGTTTCGGTCGGCAATGAGATCACTTCCCGACCAAAGTTTGAACCGACGTACAAGCAATCATCGTTTGAATACACCCAGTCCACTACGGTGCGTACTGCAGTGCCTGTCCCATCACCTACTACTACCACTTACTACGCCAAAGGTTATAATGAGGTTAGCCATTTGCTGGGCCCTCTTTCTTCAACCACCTGGGCCAATTGGGATCCCTCTAGTCTCAAAGCTACTGATTCGGAGGACCCATATGGCCAGGCTGCGTTCAATGGCCTGTGGGAATCGGCAAGCCTGGCTACCTTCAAACGGGGAATCTACAGTACAGTTGTAGAGCCGACTCCAGTGCCTTCTAGTGAGCTTGTGCTGCCACCCGGAGACCCTTACCTTTGGCGAGATGACCTCTCTTTCCCTCGGGACTTTATGATTGGGGTAGCTGGATCGGCTGCTCAAATTGAGGGTGCAGTCACAGACCATGGCCGTGGACCCAGTATTATGGAGAAGGTTACGGAGCAAATGGGCGGTGATAAACCCTCAGACTTTGTTACCAATGAAAACTACTATCTGTACAAGCAGGACATTGCGCGCCTGGCAGCTATGGGAGTCAAGTACTACTCATTCTCCATCCCATGGACTAGAATTCTTCCATTTGCCATGCCAGGAACTCCTGTCAACCAGGAGGCAATTGACCATTATGATGACGTTATTGATACTGTTCTGGCGTACGGGATGATCCCCATGGTCACTGTCAACCACTTTGACACACCTCTCATGCTAATGGGAAACATGACTGTTAATGACAATGACTTTGGTGTGCGCTACTATGGTCAGGCCAACGAGAGCTATGTGGATGCCTACGTCAACTACGGCAAGATCGTTTTGACTCACTATGCGGACCGAGTGCCATACTGGCTGTCCTTTTCCGAGGCAAATCGTTTTGTTGGTAACGCCCAGGCTACAAAGAACGTTTTGCTTGCCCATGCAAAACTGTATAGGTTTTATCACGATGAGCTCAAAGGGTGTGGAAAGTTTGGCATCAAGGTTGGGAATGATTTCCCTGTTCCTCTTCATGCAGAGGATCCGGAGCATGTCAAGGCTGCGCAACGGTTCCAGACTTTCCAGCTGGACTTTCTGGCCAAGCCCATATTTCTAGGGGAAGATTATCCCGAGGAGTGGAAGCAAGCGTGGGCCGACACTGACTATGACTATCTTCTCAGCGAACAAGACCTGGCCCTTATTGCGGACTCTGCTGACTATTTCTGTATTGATCCATATACTGCCCAAGTGGTAGCTCCGCCTGACGAGGGAGTAGATGCTTGTGCTGCCAACAAGTCACATCCTCTGTGGCCTACGTGTGCCAATCTGACAATGGAGGATAGATATGGTTGGGCAGTTGGATACAGATCTCAGTCTTACGTGTACATCACTCCAACGTATGCTCGATCTTGCCTGAATTACCTGTGGAACACGTTCAAGAAGCCAATTCTAATCGGAGAGTTTGGGTTCCCTGAATTTTCCGAGAATGAAAAGGAACTCAACGATCAGAGGTTTGATCTGGCCCGCTCTGTCTACGTCAAGTCCTATCTCAACGCCATTCTGGAGTCCATTCACTATGACAATGCCCATATCCTGGGCACTATGGCTTGGAGTTTTGCCGACAATTGGGAATTTGGCGACTATTCACAGCAGTTTGGCATGCAAGTTGTCAACAGGACCACCCAGGAAAGATACTACAAAAAGTCCTTTTTTGACTATGTAGATTTCATCCGGTCCCGTCTTTCTCCCTAACTCTTTCTAACACTCTCTTCCTAACACTCTTTCTTCCTAACACTTTCACCCTAACTGTACACTCTTTCACCCTAACATTCCTTCTCCTAACACTCTTTCTCCTAACACTCTTTCTCCTAACGCTCTTTCTCCCTAACTACACTAACTGTACACTCTTTCAATACACTATCCCATAGTAAATCCATCTATCCAACCAACCAGCCATAGTAAATCATCTATTCAACCAGCCCATTCTAGCGTTGTCCATGTTCATCGCCATCTCCCCGGACGCCGCACCCGCCGCATATGATCGGATCCTTTTTTCATCTCTTCACTGAATGACTGTGACCCTTAATCGAGGGTTTTTTCAATCACTTGTCAGAAAATACTCTACCATGACTGTGACAGAGACTTGGACCGCGTCTAAGGTCCGTCAGACATTCCTCAAGTTCTTTACTGATCGCCAGCACTCGTTTGTGCCTTCGTCAAGTGTGATCCCCTATGAGGACCCCACCCTGTTGTTCACAAACGCTGGTATGAACCAGTACAAGTCCATCTTCCTGGGTACCGTGGAGCCTTCGTCGCCACTGTACAAGTTGACCCGAGCCGTCAACTCTCAAAAGTGCATCCGTGCTGGAGGAAAGCACAATGATCTGGAGGACGTGGGACGAGATTCTTACCACCACACCTTCTTTGAGATGATGGGTAACTGGTCTTTCGGCGACTACTTCAAGAAGGAGGCCACTGCTTGGTCGTGGGAGCTGTTGACCAAGGTGTATGGTCTGGACCCAAACCAGCTGTACGTGACCTACTTTGGTGGAGAGGAGTCTGCTGGCCTGGAGGCTGATCTGGAGGCAAAGCAGATCTGGCTGGACTTGGGTGTCCCTGAAGACCACATTCTTCCTGGAAACTACAAGGATAACTTTTGGGAGATGGGAGATCAGGGCCCTTGTGGACCATGCTCCGAGATTCACTATGACCGAATTGGAGGCCGAAATGCCGCATCGCTAGTTAACGAAGATGACCCCAATGTGATTGAGGTGTGGAACGTTGTGTTCATGCAGTACAACCGTGAGTCTGATGGCTCTCTGCGTCCTCTGCCCGCAAAGCACATTGACACTGGTCTTGGTTTCGAGCGATTGGTGTCCATTCTGCAGAACAAGACTTCCAACTACGACACTGACGTGTTCACCCCGCTGTTCGCCCGCATCCAGGAGCTCACCGGCGCCCACCCTTACACTGGAAAGTTTGGTGAGGAGGATGTCGACGGCATTGACACTGCCTACCGAGTAGTGGCCGACCATATCCGAACCCTGGCGTTTGCCATTGCCGATGGAGGAGTGCCTAACAACGAGGGACGAGGATACGTGCTGCGACGAATTCTCCGTCGTGGTTCCCGATACGTGCGCAAGAAGTTTGACGTGCCAATTGGTAACTTCTTTTCCCAGCTGCTGCCTACTCTGATCGAGCAGGTTAACGAGATTTTCCCTGAGCTCAAGCGCAAGCAGGACGACATTGTCGAGATTCTTAACGAGGAGGAGGCCTCGTTTGCCCGCACTCTGGACCGTGGTGAGAAGCTGTTTGAACAGTACGCTTCCCAGGCCAAGGAAAAGGGCGAGAAGGCCCTCAACGGAAAGGACGTTTGGCGTCTGTACGACACTTACGGATTCCCCGTTGATCTGACCCGTCTCATGGCCGAAGAGAATGGATTGGACATTGACGAGGAAGCGTTTGAAAAGGCCCGTCTCGAGTCTAAGGAGGCTTCCAAGGGAGGTAAGAAGGCTGGCGGCCAGGAGCTCCTCAAGCTTGACGTTCACGCATTGGCCTTGCTGGACAAGAACGACAAGATCCCCCGCACCGATGATTCTGCCAAGTTCAACACTGACGATATCAAGTCCACTGTGGTAGGAATCTACACTGGAGACAAGGAGAACCCATTTGTAGATACCACCGAGGCCCACGGAGGTCAGATTGGAATTCTGCTGGACAGAACTAACTTTTACGCCGAGCAGGGTGGTCAGCAGTACGATACTGGTAAGCTTGTCATTGACGGACACTCCGAGTTTGTAGTTGAAAACGTCCAGGTTTACGCCGGATACATTCTGCACACCGGATACATCCAGTACGGTAAGCTGAGAGTTGGAGACCTGGTCATCAGCGAGTATGACGAGCTGCGACGTGCTCCCATTCGACGAAACCACACCGGAACCCACATCCTCAACTTTGCTCTCCGAGAGGTTCTCGGCGACCAGGTTGACCAGAAGGGATCTCTGGTGGCTCCTGATAAGCTCCGATTCGACTTTTCCAACAAGACCGCCTTGACTCTTAAGGAGGTCGAGCAGGTTGAGAACATTTCCAACCAGGAGATTAAGAAGGATCTCAAGGTGTACGCCTTGGACACCTCTCTGGAGGATGCCAAAAAGATCAACGGTGTGCGAGCAGTGTTTGGTGAGACCTACCCCGACCCTGTGCGAGTTGTTTCGGTTGGTGTGCCTGTTGAGGACCTGCTCAAGGACCCTCAAGACCCCCGATGGCACAAGGTGTCTGTAGAGTTCTGTGGAGGTACCCATGTTGCCTCTTCCGCCGACATTAAGGACCTCGTCATTGTCGAGGAGTCTGGTATCTCCAAGGGAACCCGACGAATCGTGGCCGTTACTGGTGTCGCTGCCCACCTTGTCCAGAAGGAGGCCAAGGACTTTGATGAGCTGCTCAACCAGCTGGAGGCTATGCCCTTGGGACCTGCCAAGGAGGCCCGTGCTAAGGCTCTGGGAGCTCAGCTCAAGAAATTGTCGGTTGCTGTGCTGGCCAAGGCAGAGCTTGTCGACAAGCACACCAAGATCCAGAAGAAGATCACTGACGAGATCAAGGCTAAGCAGAAGGCTGAGGCAAAGAAGGTCATTGACAAGGTTTCTGACCACTTTAAGGATGATGAGAAGGCCTCCTTCTTCGTGTCCCGCATTGATGAGGTGAACGGAAACTCAAAGGCTCTTTCCGAGGCCATTTCCTACGTCAAGACTAAGCTTCCCTCCAAGAGTGTATACCTCTTCTCTGGCGATGCTGCCGAGGGCAAGGTTGCCCATGGATGCTTCGTGTCTGAGGAGGCCACCTCTAAGGGTGTAGCTGCTGGAGACCTCGGAACCGCTGTTTCCAAGATCATTGGAGGAAAGGCCGGTGGTAAGGGCCAGACTGTCCAGGGAAGCGGCACTGAAGTTTCCAAGGTTGACGAGGCCGTTGCGGAGGTGACCAAGCTTTTGGAACAGAAGCTATAATCAGTGATAATGTGCACAATTTCTAAGTAGATGAATGGTATCAATTGAATATCTGGTAGTATATTGGCATTATTCTACTGTCTCCAATATCTGGTAGTATATTAGACATTATTCTACGGTCCCCAGTTAGTATCATTTTGTATAGTCATTAGGATGAAAGTCTCGTCCCCAATAAATGCACATTCCTACACAGTGCCCTCGGTCGTACATGTAGTCTAGATCTGCGTTTGGGTAGCCCATGCTCTCAAGCAAGTCTGCCAATTGATCCAGGTTTGTATTCCGAGGAAGAAATGCGCAGCAATTTGGGGCCAGTTCGTGAACACGCTTGATGATTGCTGGTAAATTACATTCTGCGATATCCCAGAGCTCGCTGCTGGTATAAGATGGCCCTCCCCATGGAGGAGACAGAAAGATAACGTCGACATTCTTGAGATCCTGTTCGGTGAGGTCGAAGAAATCTTTGTTCAAGAACCGGATGCAAGAGTCAACATCATAAATGAATGCATTATGTTGGGCATCTTCATACACCTGTGTGTCAATTTCGTTGTAAATGACCGATTCGAACAACAGAGCCAGCTGAATAGCGTTTCCCGCTGCTCCTCCGAATACATCGGCCACTCGGATCGTGCCCGGGAAGCGGTACTTAATCTGGAGAGCGGTGACACGAGCCACCGATTCGGGAGTCACTGAGAACCACTGCTCATCGCTTAGTCGAATGCCTTCGTCAAATTTTGAGAACAGATTATACCGCTTCTTGTAGTACTTTTTGTTCTCCATGACATTGTCCGAGTTGAGTTCGGCGTCGGAGTTTAGATCCGAAATATTTCACACTCTTCATTCCGAACTAGCATCCCCGGTGTCAGCAGAACATGGTCAGACTAAAGACAAGATATCTGCTATTTGAGGTATTGTATCCAAATGAGCTGGAACTAGAAGACTTGTCCGACAAAGAGAAGACCGCGGTAGCGCTCCGGCAGCCCTCAAAGGTAGACGCAAAGGCAATCACAAAGCTTCTCAGGTACTCGATAGAAAAGTATTTTGGTGAATATGGCTTGGGAGTGGTAGCGAGTACCATTGCAGTCAAGTATTTCAACCCAACGACGTCCAAGGGAATCATTCGCGTTACTAGACCTCATTTCCGACTTGTATGGGCCGCCTTATCATACATTGATAAGATTGAGGGCCGAGATTGCATCATAACGGTGTCCCGGGTATCAGGGACCATTAAGAAAGTCGAGCAGAGTGCCATTGCAAAGAATAAGGAGTCTTTGAATAGTCTGGAGCGTTTATTTGATGCTGAACCTATAGAAGAAGACTAGCTGGACTGGATGGACTAACTGAGGATGAATGCACCGAAATCTACTAGATACCACACTGTCAGGCCACAGGCCTTTAGGTCTGGCCCGTAGACCGTTTCTCACTGTGGTCCAAATTTAGCTCCCATATGGCCGTAACGCTGTAATACCCATTGTGGGTAGGTCCAAGGGGTCACGCAGAGATGGTATGACTTTGACATGACCCTACATGACCTATTCTAGTGCCAGGGATTGGACCTACGGAATGTAAGAGGAATCTCCACAATCGAACCACTTACCAAGCCGGCAAACCTAAACTCCAGATCTTCATGATCGTCAACGGATATTAATTAATTTCGGCTTTTAACTACTGTATGCGATATAATAAAATATTTTTTACATTCAACGGTTTTTTTGATGATGGTCACTTTGACGGGATTCGGTCTTCTACTCGAATGCTTGCAATGCTTGCGATGCTTGCGATACTTGCGATCCCTACCACTTTTGCCCACTACTCTACCAAGTATAAAAATGGAATTGAGCAATCCTCCCCCTATCAAGTTAAGGAGAAATCTTCGCTTTGACCCTTCCTGGTTACCATATCCGGCGCCTGGCTCTATTTTCCTGCATGATATGAGCTATGCCGGAGATGTAAAACGCTGATACCCGAAGAAAATTCTCGATCTGGAAAAGATTAATGCAGGCATTAAAGATTAGCGACATTAGCGAATCTTTTGTTGAAAGGGTGTAACCTGAAGGGATATCCGATCGTAGGGATACCAATTGACTTTGGTCAAACTGCAGTCGCTCTTTCTTTTTTTCGAGCAATTGACAGCTCCTGGTAATACAGAAGCCTATTCTAATATATGGTAGAAACGAGGATACCACTGTCAGGATCACATATAATTCACTGGTCACAGATTTAGTGACAACAGGAACTCACTGGAATTCACTTGCACTGGTTGGAAAAGGTGGAAGTGTCCAATTACGGAATTACGACCTCCACCGAGCCATCTAGCGCCGCGGATGTACTGGAAGGTGGGGTCAAAAACGCACCAATTGCATCGCCTATTCCTGAATGCCGGTCGGCACTCCTCGGTTAAATCGTCTTTTTCTTCCAACCCATTTACGGCTATTTTATCCGTTAAGGGCAGGTGCTTGGCGGATTGCTTCTATGCATATCACAGTCGTGCCGGAGTTAAAAAAAAGCGTAAATGGGGAAACGCTCAGCAATTTAGGCCCTATCGTGCTGTGAAATAGAGCTGAGAGTGTGCATTCATGCGGTGGGCAACTGAGAGTGGCCGGATAAAAGCATTAGGTCGTTGTTCGGAATGAGGTGCACTTGAAGGGAGTTCCGATAGCTATAACGTCGAATGGCAGTACGAAAAGATTCTTATTTCGGGGAAACGATTAAACGTTCAAGAGATACGAGCACTACAGAGTGTGAGTTAATTGAAAGGGTATAAGTGATAAATTACTTTGTTGCCTCTGGAATGGTTTGAAAAATTTTTAAAAATGGATTCTCAGACCATCGAGGGGAATTCTAAGGGGGCCTTAATTGGTGTATAACTAAAAAAGGATACTCAGACCATCGAGCAAACAATTGTAGCGTAGAAATGTGAGCCTAAAAGGGTAGAGGGCAGCCACTAGGACCAATTGGAATAAGTGCAAGCATAGGGTCGCACCATTATTGCCAATTAGATTTGGTTGCAGAATTGTTGGCTGGATTCTGGATGGCTCAAGTGGGGGTGGCAGTGACTAGCAGAACTATACGTAAAATATCTAATTTAATTCTTAAAATTTTGATTCGCGAAAAATTAAGTAGGATATTAGATTGTAAAAATGTGTTATTTGGCTTCTGGCAATTACTATAATGTGCTCAAGGTGTCGAAAGTTCTAAAAGCTATAATGAAATCAATCCAAGTAGCACAATTGCCCCTCCACATTCCGTTGCCGAACGAGGATGGCAAGGGATATAGGCATACAGGACTGGACCGTTTAGTGCGCGACTTTGCTGTTCAATGAAATTGGCTGTGCCATGTTAGTCCAGTTGCATATGTGTGTCGTATACATCTACCGATCTGTCAAAGAGCGGGAATGTGCCCCACTAATACCCTAACGTTCGCTTAATTTTTATACAGTGCCTCCTTCATGGAGATTTTAAATTAACAGTGGCTCACGCTCCTTTTAAAATAGTGTCAGGCAAAAACAGTAAAAGAGAATTGATAAAGACAACTTTCAAGTCTGTCCCACAGATCATACAACCAGGAAATTTATGTATAATGATAAATCCGTAATCCCCTCGTGGTACTTCCGCCTCTATAACGGCCGCCTGACCATTCTGCTCGCTTAGTTTTTTACCTTTGCTTTTTCCCGGGATCTACCCGGCAGATCACTTCCGATTAAGCATGCCCCACATGTAATGTGTCATGCTAAGATCTGCAATGGGGCTGACCGAACATCTTGGAACCCTATCCCAGAAAAATATGGGCAAACCCTTATCAATAATTTTAAAGTTCGTTCATGTATGAGCTCTTATTTAATCTGGGTACAACTGTGCCTAATAAACCAGTATAGCTGCCCCGCAATCAATTTTAATAGCTTCCAGCCTTTAAGGAATGCAATTGAATGCTGATCAGCAAAAAAAACATTTCCGAGATGGCTCATTTCTTTTTCAGCAATCTGGCAGATCCTTCGTATGTCATTTTAAAATAGCAATCCAGTTCAGAACTATTCACTAAGTGACTCTGAACTTATGAGAGGGCAGCGCTGTCAAACCATTCTATTCTGCTTAATTCATTTGTATTTTTTTACAATCACTATAGAAACGTAACTTTTCGTGCCTTTACTGGTTAGATTACTGTAGACCCTCTTTATCACCACCGACTTAACTTCCAATATGTCGGCTTTTCCTTAACTGCAGTTGACTCAAAATGGAGTTTTCTCAGCTCTCCATTCTAGCCGTTGCAAAAATGGTGGGAATTGGTTTTTCTAATCATCATCATATATAAGAAGCCCAATCCAGTAATAAATTATCCGCAACAAAAAAAAATACGATACCCCGGTAATGCGTTTCGCAAAGTACGCGCCGTTGGCTCTAGCCATAGGGGTCCACCCTGTGGTAGCTGCTGAGCCTTCAGTGATTTGTGCTACCTCCACCGAAGAAGGTGAAGGGTTCTTTGGCACCATTGCCAATTGTATCACTACCTGTTTGAGTGCAGTGACCTCTTTCAAGTCCTGCAGCGGAATAGGAGACTGCATTTGTGCTCTGGTGGATGATGTCAACTCCGATGTTGGAGAATGTTTGTCTTGTACAATTTTCTACCCGGTTGTGGGAAATCTCATTAAAGATGTTGTTGGAGATTGGCTATTGGGATGTGACTATACTACCCCTTCCATGGCTGAGTCCTGTATTACCATCGCGCCCACAAGTATTCCAACAGCGGAGCCATCCGCTACTAGAGTCCCTACCTCGCTACCTGCTTGTGTCTCATCTACTGAGGAAGCCGAAGGATTCTTTGGAACTATCGCCCAGTGTATCGGTACCTGTGCTGATGCGATCACAACTTTCAATGGTTGTAGTGGAATTGGAGATTGTATTTGCGCTCTGGTCAACGATGTTAACTCTGACTTAGCAGGCTGTCTGGCTTGTGTAGCAATCTATCCTCTGGTCGAACCGCTCATCAAGGATGTTGTTGGTGAATGGCTACTGGGATGCGATTTTAAAACTCCCGAGGTTAGTCTATGCGGTACTGCAGCATTGCCTACGCCTACACCTGAAGAGACGCTACCGGCCTGCCCTGCCCCAACAGAGTCAGGAGATGATGACGAAGGAGGAGGAGGATTTTTTGAGACCATCGGCAATTGTATTTCTGATTGCGTGAGCGCTCTTACATCTTTTAACGAATGCAATGGTTTGGTCGGATGTATTTGTCCCCTGGTGGCCAACGTTGATTCTGATCTATCGGCCTGTCTCAATTGTGTGGCAATCTATCCGGTAATCCAACCTCTGATCAAAAATATCCTTGGTGAAGGACTGTTAGGCTGTGACTTTTCCACGCCAACTGCATCTTGTACTGTCCCAATTGAGACAGCGGTCCCTACTAGCTCGTCAACCGCAGTACCCTGTCTCACTCAAGAGCAAGGTGAAGCATTCTTTGACAGTGTGTCTAACTGTGCTACAATTTGTTCCACCGCCACCACGGATTACAATGGTTGTAACGATGATCAGGACTGTGTTTGTGGTCTGTTTGAAAACACAGATAGCAATTTGTCTAAATGCCTGGCATGCTCCATTTTCTATCCCAGTGTGGGAAGCATGTTCGATATGGTCTTTACAGAAGTAGCGAATTGTGCTAGCGCAAACCCTGCCGTGACTCTATGCGCCTCCAGCACGACAATGTCATCGCTTCCTACTAGTTCACCAACCGAAGCACCCTGTCTCACTCAAGAGCAAGGTGAAGCATTGGTTGGAACTTTGGCTGGTTGTGCTTCACTTTGTTCCACTGCCTCCACAACCTTGGATGCTTGTGGGGGTGATCAGAGCTGTGCTTGTGCTCTAGTTGGCGACACGGATAGTTCTCTGTATAAATGCCTGGCATGCTCCAATATCTATCCCAGTGTCCATAGTCTGTTCGACATGGTCTTTGAAGGAGTGGGCAATTGTACTTACGCAACCCCTTCTGTGAGTCTATGCCCCGTCTCCAGCGCGACAATGGCTTCCTCCTCCTCCAACGCCACAATGGCCTCCGCCGTCACAGTTCCTAGCAGCTGCTGGGTAATTGAGACTAGTTACCGCACTACCACTTCAGTGTCAGTCTACGACCCTTGGCCTAGTGATTACTGGCCCGACCAGTCTATTGGGCATGGCAATCTTGGTGGTTTGACCATGTCACATCCACATGGTGAGCAAACTTTTACCCTGCAAACTGTGATTACCGAGACCTTTAGCAGGAATACTTGTACATCAACGCCGTCAGCATCTCGAATTTCCTCCGTCTCAGCTACTGCCACTGGCTCTAACTCGAGCTACGCTTCAGGCTCTGCGTCAAGGACTGCATCCATCACGGGCTCTGCTTCGGTTTCTAATGCGATCACCGGTGCTGTGTCGGGATCTGGTTCAGGAACTGGATCACGATCCGCATCCAACAATACCTCCGGAGCTGTCTCCAACACTGGTAAGTCTAATACACGTATCACCTCTGGATCTGGTTCTAACACAGTTTCTGGGTCTGGATCTCTCTCTAATAGTACAGCTATTGCATCCGGCTCAGGCTCACGCACAAATGTGAATTCAGGTTCTAACACTCGTGCTTCAGGTTCTGGTACTGCCTCTGTTTCTAACAGCGGAGCTTCTGGATCCAAGACTGGTACTGCCTCAGGTTCTGTAGTAACTTCTGGCTCTAATTCTGGTGCTTCCGGTTCTGCCACTAATTCTGGTGCCTCGGGCTCCGGTGCTTCTGGATCCGCTACTAACACCGCAGCTTCTGGTTCTGGAGCTTCTAGAGCCTCCGGTTCTGCCACTAATACTGGTGCCTCGGGCTCCAGTGCTTCAGCCTCTGGCTCTAAGGCTGGTACTGCATCTGGTTCCGGAGCTTCTGGTTCTGCCACTAATACTGGTGCCTCGGGCTCCGGTGCTTCTGGTTCAGGCTCTAAGACTGGTACTGCCTCTGGATCTGGTGCCTCTGGCTCTGGAGCTTCTGGTTCCGCTACTAACACCGGAGCTTCTGGAGCCTCTGGTTCTGCTACTAACACTGGCGCTTCTGGAGCCTCGGGATCCGCTACTAACACTGGAGCTTCAGGTTCTGGTGCCTCGGGTTCCGGTGCTTCTGGATCTGCTTCTAAGACTGCTTCTGGTGCCTCTGGTGCCTCTGGTGCCTCCGGATCCGCCACTAACACTGGTGCCTCTGGAGCTTCTGGGTCTGCCACTAACACTGGTTCTGGAGCTTCTGGATCCGCCACTAACACTATTGCCTCTGGATCTGCTGCTTCTGACTCTGGCTCTAAGACTGGTACTGCTTCAGGTTCTGGCGCCTCTGGCTCTGGCTCCAACACTGGATCTGCAACTAACTCAGGTGCCTCTGGTGCTTCCGGTTCTGCTTCTAAGACTGGTTCTGGAGCTTCTGGATCCAAGACTGGTACTGCCTCCGGCTCTGAAGCTTCTGGTTCTGGTGCCTCTGGAGCTTCTGGTTCTGCTACTAACACTGGAGCTTCTGGTGTCTCTGTTTCTGCTAGTAACACTGGTTCTGGAGCTTCTGGAGCTTCCGGCTCTGCCACTAACACTGGTGCCTCCGGATCTGGTGCCTCGGGAGCTTCAGGATCCGCCACTAACACTGGTGCTTCTGGATCTGCTGCTTCTGGCTCTGGCTCTAAGACTGGTACTGCTTCTGGTTCTGCAGCCTCTGGTGCCTCTGGATCCGCCGCTAACACTGGTGCCTCTGGATCTGCTGCTTCTGGCTCTGGCTCTAAGACTGGTACTGCTTTAGGTTCTGGCTCCAGAACTGGTACTGCCTCAGGTTCTGCAGTGACTTCTGGCTCTAATTCTGGTGCTTCTGGATCTGCCACTAACACCGGTGCTTCAGGTTCTGGCGCCTCGAGCTCTGGCTCTGGTTCCAAGACTGGTACTGCCTCGGGCTCTGGAGCTTCTGGTTCTGGAGCCTCTGGATCTGCTACTAACTCTGGAGCCTCTGGATCTGGTGCTTCTGGATCTGGCTCTAAGACCGGTACTGCTTCAGGCTCCGGCGCCTCTGGCTCTGGCGCCACCGGATCTGCCACTAACACTGGTTCTAGAGCTTCCGGAGCTTCTGGTTCTGCCACTAATACTGGATCTGCTGCTTCTGGCTCCGGTTCCAAGACTGGTATTGCCTCTGGTTCTGGAGCCTCTGGATCCGCCACTAACACTGGAGCTTCTGGTTCCGGAGCTTCTGGCTCTGGTTCCAAGACTGGTACTGCATCGGGTTCTGGAGCTTCTGGTTCTGGCGCTTCTGGTGCATCTGGTTCTGCCACTAACACTGGGGCTTCAGGTTCCGGTGCTTCTGGATCTGCGACTAACACCAGAGCTTCTGGTTCTGGTGCCTCTGGATCCGCTACTAACACTGGATCTGGTGCCTCTGGAGCTTCCGGCTCTGCCACTAAAACTGGTGCCTCTGGATCAGGTGCCTCTGGAGCTTCTGGTTCTGCTACTAACTCTGGTTCTGGAGCTTCTGGAGCTTCCGGGGCCTCTGGTTCTGCTACTAATACCGGAGCTTCTGGTTCTGGCGCTTCTGGAGCCTCCGGTTCTGCCACTAATACTGGTGCCTCGGGCTCCGGTGCTTCTGGTTCTGGCTCTAAGACTGGTACTGCTTCAGGTTCTGGTGCTTCTGGATCTGCCACTAACTCCGCCGCTTCTGGCTCTGAAGGTGCTTCCGGATCTAACACTGGTGCTGCCTCTGCTTCTAATACTGGTTCAGTATCAGGTCCTATTACTGGAGCTGCCTCTGGCTCTAACACTGGTGTGATCTCTGCTTCCAACTCTGGTGCCTCTGGTTCTGGCGCTTCTGGTGCTTCCGGATCTGCTACTAACACTGGAGCTTCTGGTTCTGGTGCCTCGGGCTCCGGTGCTTCTGGATCTGCTTCTAAGACTGCTTCTGGTGCTTCCGGTGCTTCTGGTGCCTCCGGATCCGCCACTAACACTGGTGCCTCCGGATCTGGTGCCTCTGGAGCTTCTGGGTCTGCCACTAACACTGGTTCTGGAGCTTCTGGAGCTTCCGGAGCCTCTGGTTCTGCTACTAACACCAGAGCTTCTGGATCAGGTGCCTCTGGAGCTTCTGGATCCGCCACTAACACTGGTGCCTCTGGTTCTGCTGCTTCTGGCTCTGGCTCTAAGACTGGTACTGCTTCAGGTTCTGGCGCCTCTGGCTCTGGCTCCAACACTGGATCCGCAGCTAACTCAGGTGCCTCTGGTGCTTCCGGTTCTGCTTCTAAGACTGGATCTGGAGCTTCTGGAGCCTCTGGTTCCGCTACTAACACTGGATCTGGAGCTTCTGGTTCTGCCACTAATACTGGTGGATCAAAGTCTGGTACCGCCTCAGGCTCTGTAGTAACTTCCGGCTCTAACTCTGGTGCCTCTGGATCTGGCTCTAAGACTGGTACCGCCTCCGGCTCTGGAGCTTCTGGTTCTGGTGTCTCTGGTGCCTCTGGTTCCGCTACTAACACTGGATCTGGTGCCTCTGGAGCTTCTGGTTCTGCTACTAACACTGGCGCGTCTGGAGCATCTGGTTCTGCCACTAATACTGGAGCTTCTGGAGCTTCTGGTTCTGCTACTAACACTAATGCTTCAGGTTCTGGAGCCTCTGGATCCGCTACTAACACTGGAGCTTCTGGTTCTGGTGCATCTGGAGCTTCTGGATCCGCCACTAACACTGGTGCCTCTGGATCTGCTGCTTCTGGCTCTGCTTCCAACTCTGGTGCCTCTGGTTCTGCAGCTTCTGGTGCCTCTGGATCCGCCGCTAACTCTGGTGCTTCTGGATCTGGCTCTAAGACTGGTTCTATCACTGGTTCTGGTGCTTCTGGCTCTAACGCTGGTACTGCCTCGGGCTCCAACACTGGTGCTTCTGGATCTGCCAGCAACACCGGATCTGTTTCTGCCTCTTCTATCAGTATCAACCAAGGTGCAGTCTCTGGCTCTAATACTGGCGTAGTTTCTGCTTCTAACACCAGACCTTCTGGTTCTGGAGCCTCTGGAACTGCCACTAACTCCGGCGCTTCTGGATCTGGTGCTTCGGGCTCTGGTGCTTCCGGTTCTGCCACTAACTCTGGTGCCTCTGGTTCCGCCACTAACACTGGCGCTTCTGGATCTGGAGCTGCTTCCGGCTCTGGTTCTAACACTGGTGCCGCCTCTGGTTCTGGTTCTAACTCTGGTGCTTCAGGATCAGCAACTAGAACTGGAGCAATCTCTGGCTCTAACACTGGTGCTGCTTCTGCCTCTAACACCGGAGCTGTCTCTGGATCGGCCGCTAACTCTGGTGCTTCTGGATCTCCCACTAATACTGGAGCTGTCTCTGGGTCTGGAGTGAATTCTGGCTCTAACTCGGGAGCTTCTGGATCTGCCACTAACACTGGTGCTTCTGGCTCCGGTGCTGCATCTGGCTCTGGCTCTAACACTGGAGCTGTTTCTGGATCTGCAACTAACACTGGTACTGCCTCTGGAGCTTCGGGCTCTGGCTCTAACACGGGTGCCGCTTCTGGATCTGCCGCCAACACTGGTGCTGCCTCTGGATCTGGAGTAACTTCTGGCTCTAACTCTGCCACTAACACCGGCGTTTCTGGTTCTGCCACTAATACTGGCGCTGCGTCTGGATCTGGTGCTAACACTGGAGCCTCTGGTTCTGCCACTAACTCTGGAGTAATCTCTGGCTCTAACACTGGAGCTGCTTCTGGTTCAGCAACCAACACTGGTGCTGCCTCTGGTTCTGCTACTAACTCTGGTGCTTCGGGCTCTGGCTCTAATTCAGGAGCTTCTGGTTCTCCCATTAATACTGGCGCTTCTGGTTCTGGAGCTGCTTCCGGTTCTGCTATTAACTCTGGTGCTGCCTCGGGCTCTGCCTCTAACACTGGCTCAGTTACTGGTCCCATTACTGGAGCAATCTCTGGATCCGCCGCTAATACTGGAGCTGCTTCTGGCTCTGGTTCTAACACTGGTGCTGCCTCGGGCTCTGCCACCAACACTGGCGCTGCTTCTGGATCGGGCGCAAACACTGGAGCAATTTCTGGATCTGGTGCTAACACTGGTGCTGCCTCGGGCTCTGCCGCTAATACTGGTGCCGCCACTGGCTCTGGCTCTAACAATGGAGGAATCTCTGGCTCCAACACTGGCGCTGCCTCTGCTTCTAATACTGGCGCCGCCACTGGCTCCGGAGCTAACACTGGCGCTTCTTCTGGTTCTGGCTCTAATACTGGAGCTGCTTCTGGATCTGCCGCTAACACTGGTGCCGCCACTGGCTCCGGTGCAAACACTGGAGCAATCTCTGGGTCTGGTGCTAATACTGGAGCAATCTCTGGATCTGCCACCAACACTGGTGCTGCCTCAGGCTCTGGCTCTAATAACGGTGCTTCTGGTTCCAATACTGGTGCTGCTTCTGCCTCTAACACTGGAGTTGTCTCTGGATCTGGTGCTAACACTGGAGCAATCTCTGGATCTGCCGCTAATACTGGCGCTGCTTCTGGTTCTGGTTCTAACAACGGAGGAATCTCTGGATCTGGATCTGCCGCTAACACTGGCGCTGCCTCTGGCTCTGGTTCCAACACCGGAGCTGCTTCCGCTTCTAACACTGGTTCGGTATCCGGCCCTATTACTGGAGCTGCTTCTGGTTCCAATACCGGAGCTATTTCTGGATCTGCTGGTAACACTGGTGCCGCCACTGGCTCCGGTGCTAACTCTGGAGCAATCTCTGGATCCGCCGCTAATACTGGTGCTGCTTCTGGTTCTGGTTCTAACAACGGTGGAATCTCTGGCTCCAACACTGGCGCTGCCTCTGCCTCTAATACTGGCGCTGCCTCTGGTTCTGGTTCTAATAACGGTGCTTCTGGCTCTGGTGCTAACACTGGTGCCGCCACTGGCTCTGGTGCTAACTCTGGAGCAATCTCTGGATCTGCCGCTAACACTGGCTCAGTCTCTGGTCCCATTACTGGTGCCGCCTCGGGCTCTGCTACTAACACTGGAGCTGCTTCTGCCTCTAACACGGGTGCCGCCACTGGCTCCGGTGCCAACTCTGGTGCTGCTTCTGGTTCTGGTGCCAACACTGGAGCTGCTACTGGATCTGGGTCTAATAATGGTGCAATCTCTGGTTCCAACACCGGAGCTGCTTCCGCTTCTAACACTGGATCCGTATCTGGTCCTATTACCGGAGCTGCCTCTGGTTCCAACACTGGTGCAATCTCTGGATCTGCCGCTAACACTGGCGCTGCTTCTAGTTCCGGCTCTAACAACGGAGCTAACTCTGGATCTGCCGCTAACACTGGCGCCGCTACTGGTTCTGCCTCTGGATCTGGAGCTGTCACAGGCTCTGGTTCTAACAACGGAGGAATCTCTGGATCTGCTGCTAACACTGGTGCCGCCACTGGCTCCGGTTCTAACACTGGTGCTGCCTCTGCGTCTAACACTGGTGCCGCCACTGGCTCTGGTGCTAACACTGGAGCTGTCACAGGCTCTGGTTCTAACAACGGAGGAATTTCTGGATCTGCTGCTAACACTGGTGCCGCCACTGGCTCTGGTGCTAACACTGGAGCTGCTTCCGGATCTGCCGCTAACACTGGCTCAGTCTCTGGTCCCATTACGGGTGCCGCCTCTGGCTCTGCTACTAACACTGGTGCTGCCACTGGCTCTGGCTCTAACAACGGAGGAATTTCTGGTTCCAACACTGGTGCTGCTTCTGCCTCTAACAATGGAGCTGCCACTGGCTCTGGTTCTAACAATGGAGCAATCTCTGGTTCTGCCGTTAATACTGGTACGGTATCTGGTCCCATTACTGGTGCCGCCTCGGGCTCTGCCGTTAACACTGGTGCTGCCTTGCCCACGGATAGTGCATCTGGCGATGGCTCCGGTAATGGCTCCGGTAATGGCTCGGACAATGGCTCTGGAAATGGCTCAGACAATGGCTCCGGCAATGGCTCCGGTGACGGTTCTGGCAATGGCTCCGGTGATGGGTCTGGCAATGGTTCTAGCAATGGCTCAGACAATGGCTCCGGCAATGGTTCGGACAATGGCTCTGGCAACGGCTCCGGTTCTGACTCCAATTCAGCCTCGGACAATGGCTCCGGTAATGGCTTGGACAATGGCTTGGACAATGGCTCCGGTTCTGACTCCAATTCAGCCTCGGACAATGGTTCCGGCAATGGCTTGGACAATGGCTCCAGTAACGGTTCTGACAATGGCTCTGGCAGTGGTTCTGGCAACGGTTCTGACAATGGCTCCAGCAATGGCTCCGGTGATGGCTCGGACAATGGCTCTGGCAATGGCTCCGGCTCTGACTCCAATTCAGTCTCGGACAATGGTTCTGGTAATGGCTTGGACAATGGCTCCGGAAACGGTTCTGACAGCGGTTCTGGCTCGGACAATGGTTCTGGTAATGGCTTGGACAATGGCTCCGGAAACGGTTCTGACAGCGGTTCTGGCTCGGACAATGGTTCTGGTAATGGCTTGGACAATGGCTCCGGAAACGGTTCTGACAGCGGTTCTGGCTCGGACAATGGTTCTGGTAATGGCTTGGACAATGGCTCCGGAAACGGTTCTGACAGCGGTTCTGGCTCGGACAATGGCTCTGGCAATGGTTCGGACAATGGCTCGGGAACTGGTAACAGCTCTGACGACGGTTCGGATATTGGCTCAGGAAATGGAGCTGATGGCTCGCGCCCTGTTACCTCAACTGCTCGCGGTGGTAAGGGCTCTGGATACGCATCTGGAGCAGGCTCTACTGCCGGCGGTGAAGATGCCACTCAATCTGCTTCGGTCTTGCAGTCCAATAACGCAGGCCGACTCTCAGGCAAGAAGACTGGTCTTCTCGGTACCGCATTGGTGTGCCTAATGCTGATCTAATTTTTCTATTTTATTCTTGATACCATTTAATAACATTTAAACTAATAATAATTCAATTTTTATATTACACTTGACTCCAATAGCATCTACTGAAACTGACCACCTTAGGCTATGTTTGATATGGACTTTATTTTGGGTTCGCAAGGTTCGCAAACCTCTAAGACACGGCCCGACGATCGCGACGATCGTCGTTCATCATTGAGACAGGGGTCACTCCTCTTGTAAATCAATTTAGGCAACACGAGTGAAACAGAGACAGTGTCAATGATAGACAGTTGGCTTAATTGAGTGAAAATTTACCCCAATTTGGTTGACAGGTCAAACATTACCTGAACTGGCAAACTGTCAAATAAAGTTTGAGAGCACCCCCTCGGAAGATGGTCGGACACTTTGACCGCTGTGTGGAGTGAGCGGTCGATCACCAGCAATTGTACATCACGATCGTCCTCCCATTGGTGCCATAGATTGGTATAGACATGTAGTGGACCTTGCTAAATCCCAATTGAGCAATTGAGCAATTGAACAAGAGCTGTTGGCTACGGACAAAGAATCCATTTGACAAGGGTTATACCCAACAAATGCCAATGTTGCGGTTCTGGGGATTTGATGGGTACTGTACCCATCAAAAAAACCCACAATTGCTATTTTAGTTCATGTTTGGTTGAGAGTACGCGGCAAAACACCTACATTTCACTACATTTCACTACATCACCGTACACGGAACTCGGAAAGGTGCATACTGTGAATCCGGACCCGAATCTTCCGACCCCAATTTGAAGTGGACCACCATTCAATCCCAGCAACCCCAGCAATGCCAGCACATTCCATTTCAGAATTGAGGTGTATTTTCTCCAGTTTTTGACAAGCCAGGGTTTGAACATTCCAATAGTCCCCCCAACCTCCAAGTTTGTTCATTTCTGGGCCCTACGCTGGCGCACCACAGATACCAGAACCAAATGGTAGTGGGCCTAAGTTAGTGGGTCTCGAGGTCTGGTTGTGCCGTAGTAATGCCGTAGTCCCTGCCTTGGCCTGCCTTGGACTATACCCGCCGCTCTATACACACCCTTTCCGAAGTGTCTGCAATCGATCGGCTTGGTCACTGGTTGCTGTTTTGCCTGAAGGGTGACGGAAATCCCCCTGGTAACGCTGTCACCCCTAACTTAAGCTCCTGCAACCAACCCCTGCCAAAGCAGCATAATGCGTTTCAAGTTGGGCGAGGAGATTGTGGAGACATAAACAGCTGTGCCTAATGACATTTTGACGGCAATGCACAGCATGACAAGCACAGGTCTCAAGCTCGGGCCCTCTGGTACCCCAGATCGTGATGTTCAACCCAATCGACGACCGTTTGCAACACCGTTGGCATTCTGATCTCAACCGTTTGATCTACGCCCCAGAGTCAATCGCCCCCAAAAATAGGCCTTTTACGAGTCGATTGACTCAAAATCTCAACACAATCGGTAAAGACTTTCATGCACGTTGCTTTTTCGAATCTACCAGGGTCTGTTAATGTTTCAGTTTTATTTTTTCTACTCAGGGGGCTCCGAACGGCTTGGCCGTGCCTAAATAACGGTTTTTTGTGTTAGATTGGCCGCCTTGATCATGACAGCAATGCCATCAAAAAGTAGCGATTTTTAACGTTAATTTTATTAAGACTAGTCCTGTTCACTCACCCTCCTAGTACATTTTCCAGCTCGTATTGAGATGCCGCGATCGCTGCGATCTTCAGCATGATCTTCCGAGATTTCCCTTCACGTCACATGCGATTGACCGATCTCCCGCATTCTAGGACACCCCCCGGTAGACAGTTCATGCATTGATACTGTCTCCTGGGAAGAACGGGCCTACAATTCAGTGCATATTACCGTATTACCCATGTCACAATTCATCGCGGCAGGGACTGTAGAGGTTGACCCTTTGCTCAATTATAAAAAGGGGGCTCCTTCCCACACAAGATAGACATCATCGACAACTCTCAATGCATTTCAAGACCCTGGCCCCCCTGGCTCTGGCAATTGGCGCCAACCTGGTGTTGGCTGACTCCTCCTCCTGTGCTACCTCGGTCGAGGAAGGTGAGCAAAAGTTTGGTACTCTGGACCAATGTTTGACAAGATGTACCAAGGCCGTGTCTTCGTTCAATTCCTGCAAGGGACTGAACAACTGCATCTGCAACCTGCTCGACGATGTAGACGGTGACCTGGAGGCCTGTCTTTCCTGCACTTCCTTCTACCCTCTGGTGGGAGGTCTCGTCCACATTATTGAGGATGATTTGTTGAATTGTCCCAAGTACAACCCTCCTTCCAGCTCGGATGCTTCCTGTGTGACTTCTCCTACTTCCTCTACTGCTCCTGTCAAGGCTAACATTAACGCTGTGGCTTCCGCTTCCGGATCTTGTGTCTCCTCTACCGGCGAAGCTGAGGGTCTCGTTGGTACCCTCGTCGAGTGTCTGTCTGTGTGTACTACTGCTCTTACCGAATTCCAAGGCTGCAATGGTTTGCTTGACTGTGTGTGTGCTCTGGTTGATGATGTCAACAAGGATCTGGCTCACTGTCTGGCCTGCACTAACCTGTACCCATTGGTTGGAGGTTTGATTACTGACGTCGTTTACGACGGACTGTTGGGATGTGACGTCAAGACTCCTTCGGTGAGCATGTGCTCTTCTGAGCCCGCCAGCTCCCCAGCTTCGTCTGCCACTTCCACTGACGCTTCGTCTGCTGCATCTTCTGGAGCTTCTTCTGGTGCTTCCTCCACTCCTGCATCCTCTGGAGCTTCTTCTGCTGCATCTTCTGCTGCATCTTCTGCTCCTTCCTCTGGAGCTTCTGGTGCTTCTTCCACTCCTGCATCCTCTGGAGCTTCTTCGGCTGCTTCTTCGGCCGCTGCGTCCACTTCCGCTGTTGCTGTCGCTGCCTGTGCTTCCACCACCCCTGCTGAGGTTGGTCTCGGAGAGTGTCTGAGCAACTGTGTGAGCGCTCTTACTTCTTTCAACTCGTGCTCCGGTCTTTTGGACTGCGTGTGCGCCTTGGTTGGGGACCTCGACTCTGACCTGTCCGCCTGTCTGTCTTGTGTGGCCCTGTACCCATTGGTTGGACCCCTGGTTCATGATGTGATTGGTGAGGGTCTGCTTGGATGCGACTTCTCTACTCCTACCGCTGAGTGCACTGTGCCCTTGACCACCTCTGCTGCTTCTACTACTTCTGCTCCTACTTCTGGAGCTTCCAATGTTCCCGGAGCTGGAGCCTCTTCCGGAGCTTCCTCTGGAGCTGGTGCTTCTTCCACTGCCCCTGCTCAGGTTTCCACTCTGCCTTCTTGCGTTACTTCCACCGAGGAGGCTAAGGGACTGGTTGGAACTCTTATCGACTGTGTCAGCCACTGTGTTGACGCTGTCACCACCTTCAACTCTTGCAACGGACTGACTGACTGCGTGTGCGCTCTGGTCGATGACGTCAACTCTGACCTGTCTGCCTGTCTGGCCTGCATTGCTGTCTACGATGTGATTGAGCCTCTGGTCACCGATGTTGTCGGTGAGGGACTGCTTGGATGTGACTTTACCTCTCCTTCTGTGAGCGTTTGCGGAGCTTCTTCCTCTGCTCCCGCTTCCTCTGCTGCTAGCACTTCCAGCGCTACTTCCTCTTCTGGTTTCAACTCCACTGTCCCTGCTTCCTCCGGACCTGCTTCCTCTGCCGCCTCCTCTGCTGCTTCCTCTGCTGCTAGCTCCACTGTAGTTGCCTCTTCTACTCCTGCTGGCGGTAACGGTGGTGCTTCCTCTTCTGCTGGAAACGGTGCTTCCTCTTCTCCTGCTCGTTGCAAGGAATGTGCCTCCTCTACTCCTGCTGGAGGCAACGGCGGAGCTTCTTCCACTCCCGCTGGTGGTAACGGTGGTGCTTCCTCCACTCCTGCTGGAGGCAATGGCGGTGCTTCTTCCACTCCCGCTGGTGGTAACGGAGGTGCTTCCTCTTCTCCTGCTGGCAACGGATACGTTGGTGCTTCTTCTACTCCTGCTGGAAACGGTGGTAACGGTGGAGCTTCTACCCCTGCTGGAAACGGTGGAAACGGTGGAGCTTCTACTCCTGCTGCTGGCAACGGTGGAAACGGAGCTGCCTCTTCTGCTGCTGGCAACGGTGGTAACGGAGCTGCCTCTTCTCCTGCTGCTGGAAACGGTGGAAACGGTGGAAACGGTAACGGAGCTGCCTCTACTCCTGCTGGTAACATTGCCCACACCGCTTCTCCATCTCCCTCTTCTACTGGTGCTGGATCTGGATCTGGATCTGGATCTGGATCTGGATCTGGTAACTCGGGATCTGGTTCGGGCTCTGGCTCCGGATCTGGTAACTCGGGATCTGGCTCTGGATCTGGTTCCGGCTCCGGCTCTGGATCTTCTGGCTCTGGCTCTGGCTCTGGTTCCGGCTCTGGTAACACTGGCTCCGGTTCTGGTTCCGGTTCTGGTTCCGGCTCTGGTTCTGGTTCTAACTCTGGCTCTGGCGCAGGCGCTAGTGCCGCCTCTAGCTCCAGCGTCGCTCAGGTTTCGCTGGCTGCCCAGAACACTGGCCTTCAGCAGGTTAACGGTGCAAGCACCCTTACTCAGGGCGTCAGCGTCCTTGCCGTGATCATGGCTACCATGCTTGTCTTGTAAAATACCTTTCAGATTCTAGAATGTTGACCCCTAATACATACATTTAACTAAGGCTAATCAACTAATTCAGTGTCAAATGAGTCGCTAACATTAAATTCTATTAAGCAGAAGTTGAAGGAGATTAAGGGCCTTTGAATTGAGAGGACGCTGGAGGTACTGTTGTTTCTTGCGGTAATATCGTCCCTTTGATTGGTACAGATTGGTAGATTGGACAGTAATAATAATACGTTATTGAGAGGAACTCATTTTACCTATTTCATGACCTGCGTAAAGAGTGAATCATAACTAATTGGCCTTGTCCGAGTTGATAGAGTTCTTGAGCTCAGAGGCAATGTTGAGTCCAGAAGCATGGTCAGCAGTCTGAGCGTCAGCAGCGGTAGTAGCCTTGGCAGCAGCGTCGGTGGCCTTTTCCTTGAGATCAACGTTTCCAATCACAGTGGGAACAGAATCGTAAGTAACTCCGTCAATGGTGCGAGCAGCAACAGAAGGAGGAGCAGGAGCCGAGCCAGTGGTTCCAGTAGATCCAGTAGGAGCAGTAGGAGCAGGAGTGGTGGAGGCAGCAGAAGAAGCCAGCGAGGGCTCGGCAGACGAACCAGAAGAGGGATCCAGAGAAGAAGTGTTTCCGGAATCGGCAGCAACCTTCTTAGCCTTGACTGCCTCGGGAATCTTGTCGTGAGTCACGGCAGCTCCTCCGGGAGGAGCAGTGGAGGTAGCAGTAGACTTGGGGGTCTCAGGTACTCCTCGGTTGTATCCAAATCGGTCGGCGACTCCTCCAATGTGCTTTCGGGCAGTCTCCAAGTGAGGTCCAGCCACGGCATGGACCTGGCTCTGGACATTCTTAGCATGGTGGTGGAGGTGTTCCTGGATGGCGTTAATAATTTCATCAGCCTCCTTCTGGAAAGTCAAGTACAGCTTTGGCAGCGAGAAAGCAGCGATGGTGACAAAGATAAAGATAGCACTCACAGACACAAAGGCGGTGAGAATGTACAGAAATACAACGGCAACGAATGCAATTGCAGAGTCAGCCAGGCACTCAGCGTCCAAAAGAGATTTGACCTCGGTCAGAGCTCCATTGAGAGTTCGAATGAGTCGAGAGGTGTACTTCTCAAGAGCTGCCTCATTGAGACGAATGTAGCGGGAAGGGCGGTTCGACGACACTGCTCCTCTTCCCAGAGCATGGCGGGTCAGGAATTCCGCAGCACCAGTGAGTCCAATGGCCCAGTACAGAGCCCGCAGTCCCGTGCGCAGAAGGTTTCCGTATCGGATAATCAGCAACACTCCCAGAATCTCGGCCAGAAGAGTACCAGACTGGACAGGGTTCTGCCAGGTCAGCACCTTAGGGATCTTTGCAGCTCTGCGGGACGCAGTAGCAGCAGCAGTGGCGGAAGCGGAACCAGCAGCGGTGCCTGAACCAGCACCAGCTCCAGCACCAGAACCAGAGGTGGGAGCAGCAGCGGGAGCAGGATTGGCCGAACCTCCAGTGGAGGACAGCTTAGAGTCAGGGTGAACATTGACTCCAGAAGCAGACATTTTGGTGAACGGACTGTTTTCGACTATCGATCGGTTTTCAATCAATTGAAATTAGCAAACCAACAAGTAGAAAAAAAATAGACCTGTTGAAGGACGATGCCTAATCTGTTTTTGTTGCCCCTTGATTGCTTATATACCGGGCCGACGTAATCATAATGACATGCTGACTCAATAGGCGCAGTTGCTGACTAGCAAGGTTGCTGTGATGTGGTCACAGACCAGTTGCGGAGGACAAAAGGGTCGGGTTTGAAGCGGTTCTATAGCTGGTATCACTTTATAAATGGAATTACAGTACTTTTAGAGCTTATTTGACCAAATCCAAGCTGTTCTGGCCGCAATTGAGCCAATCATAACAACTTTTCACATGAACACAAAATGGTCCTGCTGCGCGGCTGAAAGGGGCCCTTATACATAAAACCAGATTATAGTTTCACGCTATTGTTGCTTCTTACATTATCAATGGGATAGCAATTGACACTGATAATTGCACTGATGAATGGTGGTAATGATTGATAATTGAATGAGGGCAATGGCGGTTTGGAATCGGGTAATTGATTGTGTGTTGTCATTGACTAGTATCTTGTGGCCTTGTAGTACATGACGGTGAGGGAGTAGTGGCATTCATTAGTATGAAGAGTGGCGCAATGGCGCAAGTGCTACTAAGATAGGTCCAAAGAACAATTGTACCAACACTACTAAGAACAATGGTAGCAAGTGATAATTGTACCTATTGTATTTGGTGTCTTTTTTATTCTCTATGACTTTGCTAAGAAACGATCCAGATCACAAGCTGCATGGGCATGATTACTGTTAATCATGGTGAGATACAATAGAGAAAAGCACAATTAACACTCTGCTTTCTTCCGAGCTCGTCTAGTTTGTCCCGTACTTGATCCTCTATGCGGGCACCTTGGTCAATTACACTTGTCACATCGTATTCACAGCAGTATACCTGAGAATCAAGACGTTTCTCAACAAAATAGAATTCTTCACGTTTGAGTAGCACGTTGTTTCGTTCTGCTCTTTCTGGAACATTTGGAAAGAGAAGGTCCCGATACGGAACTACTGGGAGAGACAAAAACAGGTGAAAGAGGATTATTGAAGAGTCTCTCGTCTGTGTCAAGAGGATCGCACTGACTGTTCATGGGAATATGAGATTATAGCTCTCGAAAGCCTGTGCTGGTTGATAAGCACACGGCTTCATGCTTATCGATAAGATAAGACAGCGGTGAAAAATATTTGTATTGAAAAGCCATCATCACGGAAACGATACCAAGGGGTATAATTTTTTGTCAAGAGCGGGAATAACTAGGGTCGGTTAGTTCAATTGTGAATCTCCAGGATTGTCTCAATAAAATATATTACCTGTTTAAATGCTAAATAATAAATAACAAAGAAGAATTCTTTGAGCTTGAAAGCTGGGGCTTGCCTAGCTATTCAGGCAAGTTGAGAACATCCCTTATCGACCTATGTGGCCGGGAACGTCTCAACACAATCCATTTAAAATAATCATCCTCTTGCCGGCGACCAAAGGGAACTTGAGGCAATCTTTCATCTGCTTGTGATTCATATACTGCCCTCAGGCCCTCAAGCCTTAGATGCTTTACTTCAATCCATCCACCGGGTAGGCTTGGCTGGGCTTGATCGACCCTCCCATATCCAATGCGTCTCTCCCGTTCGAGTCGGGCACGGTCTCTTATGAAATCCCATCTAATACCCCTTCCCCGGACGAGGCAGTCTCCAAGCGGGCGCCATGAGAAGTCTCTCACCCAATAGTTGAGAAGTTCACGATTATTAGGGAAACGTACATCTGCCATCCCATAACCAGTCAATGCCTTCTGGGGGATGTTTAGATGCACATTTTCACCGACGGTAAAGTTTGGAGCCACAGGCCCCAGAGATAACGGAGGTCCACAATTTCGGGCAAGTAAATTCGCTACCCTTAAAACTGCGTCCCTCAAATGTACTTCATTCTCTGGTGGCTCTCCCAGCGTCCCAATGTTACGGACTATGCGCTGGTAGTAGGCTATTTCTTGCTCAATCTGTTCTCGGCGGTCCAAGAGGTCTCTAATAACGGGAACATTCAAACCATTTTCCGGACGTAGTAGAAATTCGTGACCTTCTGGACCAGCCAGATCTCGAATTGCTTGAACATCTTCCTCGATTACCGCATTGGCAGCGTTAAATAGATCCTGCACATCCCGAGGTATGTCCTGAGGTATGAAAACAGTTGTAGGAAGCAGTTCGTGAGCCACAAGCTGCCCTTCCTGCCTGGCATTCTCGCGGTCTATGAGAAACATAGTCAGTCGCAAGTCAATTAGCCAGCGTCTTGCTTTATACGTGGCAACCATGCACAGACACTGTAGGTCCCTACCACGGTAGGAATTGGATGTAATGAGACCCTCAATGCGGTCTACCGTGCAATCAAAGTTCCAAATGTCAATGGTAAGTGCCGATTTACAAAGGTCTACAGCTAGGACAGTTTCGACCAACAGCATAGACCCACAGATCCAGCTGATCACAGCAGTAAACAATGATTTGAGGCTCTGGGAATTTGCTAGCTCTATTACGAGAGTTGGCAATGGCGGTACCCCGAAAGCGTCGCAGAGTTTTCTGCGGAAGCGAGGAATATAGCTTGAGCCAGGCATCTTCCCAGCGGTAGCATTCCGTGGCTGACGATTCCGTGGTTGACCGAAAAACCTATTGATAAGATCTCCATCCAAATTCCTAAAAGTGTCAGAAATATCAGAGACTTCAGGCTCAATGGCATCATTCAAAAGAAGACGGTCCATCCCGGCAATTCCTGTACCATGGTCTCGTCCAATAATTGTATAGCAATAGCAGTTAAAGAGGCCTACAAACGTTTTGCCTCTCCAACCTGATTCCCCAAATACCTTGTCAATAGATTTACTGCAAAGGGCACCGTCTTCAATGACAATTGTAACGTCTCTTTCCAACGGACCTTTGAGTGCTTTGAGAAAATTTCTTAAGTCTTGCCAAAACCCTTTTTTTCCTCGGACGTACCTAAGATAGAAGTTACTTTCTTCTGCCTCAGGGTCCGGGAAGAAGTGGTCTAGCAAGCCAAACAACTCTTCCGACGGCTCGAGAGTACCAAACGTGGTAAACTTGACCTCCGGTTCTGGAACAGAGGCCTCAAGTTCGCTTTGAGGATTTCGCATTACTGATATCAATGGCTTTATACAGAGAGGAGCGATTTGGAGCAAAGCAAGTAGTTACAGGTCACAGGTAGGAAAAGGTATCACTGAAGATGAGCCACGCAATGGAGCCCGCCTTCAGCCAACTGATTCTATCATTGCACAAAGAAGAATTTTACATGATTGTAAATCATATCTCAATTATAACTGATTTCATTATTGTTGTAGATATACTGGCAATGGTTCTGGTTGATTGTAATCTAGTCTGCTAGCAATCGACCACGGCCTCCAAGCCTGTAGGACCCGCCTAAAATTATTGAACTATGGTCGCCGTTTCGAACGATGCTATTGAGGCGTGTCACTCTGATAGGTGTTGCTGAAACGTTGGGTACAAGGGACTATAGGAATCGAAACAACCAAGATCACTATTCAATCCATGTCGGATACGTCTATTAATATTCCAAAGAAATGGGGAGTAGCTACGGAGAAAGCTCGGAATTAATAACCTTAAATACGGGCAGATTCTTTGCGAATAATCCAAAATATTCATTATGCATGCATCTATTTAACCAAAAATTGACTTGTGTATAACAATTCCAGTTGGGACAACAATTGAAAGTGGTTTTGGTTTGTACTGGTGCCTCTACTGGCCCCTTTGAGCTGGACGCCACTTACAAAGATCGTACACTGTCACTCTACGTTTGCTGAGGCGATGTAAGTAGAACATTGCAGCTGCAATTCTCAGAGCCCTAGAATTAAATGTTCCCCTCCTCACGTACCTCTGAGCAAGACTTTTAATCACGTCTTCATTTAGATGGCAAATAACAACATCCGCGACGGTGATAGCTTGGCCACCACTAAAAGCCTGGTGGTCAAAGTTGGGCCCTTGAAGACGAGCAAACTCTCCATATCTTGCATCAGAAATGTGTCTCCTCTGCAGGGTTAACGATACGGAGGATGTTGCACCTTCAAGATTGTCAGCTGCACAGGACCTGGCAACATTCCTGTAAAATGTTCTGAGATCTTGAGCATTCAGTGCGACCCGGGGCTCATCCACGACCCGTCCATCCACGACTTGGGGTTCATACTTGAGTAGGCCCAAGAATGCCTCCAATCTCATGCTCAGACTATTTCGTGGCTGTCCATTAATGTCAGTTATGATAAATCCCTCGCCTGGCCAGCTCAGATAAATGACTTCAGCATTCTCCAGCACTACTCTGCAGGCCTCGACAATGTCCTCGTTAGTAACAGCTCCGTCGAACCTTGACAAGTATTGAAGAGTCCGTCCGTAGTACTGGATTGTGGGGCCAATCATATGTTCTACGTGTAGGTAATTCTCGTAGTCTTCATCTTCATGGAGATTGTCACGAAGGTAGCGTAAATGAATGAGCCGGTTCTCAACCTTATCTCGAGTAAAGCGTGCCACTGATTGATTTGTTTCAGCAAACCCGACAAGAGTAGTAATGCTAGAGTCAAGCAAAATTAGACGTATTCCTGTCAAACCTAGGTCCCCGATGGCAAGGTCAACACCAAGGGACAGATCAATTTTACCTCTCGATCCAGCGAGAGATGTTAGACAGTCGAATATTACCTTGCCACCGGAATCACTCATTCCAACCTCACAGATTACTGTAGGCAGTTCTGTGCTATTGTCAGCCCTCGCCTTCATATAGCCAGGTTGATAAGACTGATCAGGCTCTTTTCCATAGACCGCTGACGTTCTATTTTGCACGACCTGCTTTCGTATTCCAGGGCACCGCCGCTCGCGCAACCGAACTCGGCAATAATTTTCGACTATGTCCTTCAGAGGTTTTGTAGTCCCATCCTGAAGGGTCCGGCGTGAATCACCAGTCGTCTTCACGAGTTCACGACGTACTCTGCTTGCCAGGGCGACATCGGGAATACCCAGAAGAGGGGATATCATATCCCAGACAGCTAAAATGAGCTCAGTGCCAGCGAAATGCGGACGACCAGGAATTGTGATTGAATAAAACCCAAACAAGCCAATACACCTACGGCCTCTTACATCAAGGTCGTCTAATACTTTATCAATATCGTCGGCGACTTTCACACCTTCGGCTATGTCGATAAAAGTATCGTGACAAATGGAGGCAAAGGCTGCTACTGGTACTACCTTAAGTAACCAGTCTTTCAAAGCGGTAAAGTTGCCGTCGTAGTTGTAATACAAGGAGACGTCTTCGCGGGTAAGGTTGCCCTCGTCAGATGTCTGTTCCTTGAGCTTTTTGAGGCTGCTTGTCATTTCTGCTCCTTCGTTAGCATGGGGGGGGATACCTTTTTTATATTTGAGAGTCTTGTCTGTTTGTCCCATTTGCCTCGACCTATCCATTTATATTATTGTCGTGGTTATACCTATTTGCTGCGGTGGCAGCCTCCCCAGAAAATGAAACGGCCCAAAGTGGAATGAGTAGCATGCAGGTGGAAATTTCTGGGAAGTGAAAATATTAGAACAGGAACCTGCATAAGACGAATGGCATTGGTGCTTCAATTTTGGTCGTCTTATGGTATGATATCGGCAGGAACATGTATTCGGCTTTTCGGTGTTTGCTGACAATTATCCCCGGCAGGATATGCGCGGCTCAAAAGTTTATCCGAGGTGAGACACACATTTAGCGAGTGGAGAATGTTGACAAGGAACGGGGGGCCGGTTGTGGAGCTGTACTAGTAAACAGGTATCCTGAAATCTGCTATAGGTCACCTGCAGGAGAATTTGTCATAGATATACTAATCTGGCAGTAATAAGCTGCAATGAACATGCCCTTCGTCTCCTAATTTGGATTACTGATGTCACCGTCTCATCACTACGGTATTCCAACAATGGTAGACCCGTCGAGGTGTACTTAGACGATGAACCTGTTCATCATTGAATTGCTGTCATCGAGTTGTAGGACACCCTCGTCAGTATTTGGTACTCCACTCATCACCAGCTTACTACCAAAAGCATTCATATGTCCCTTGGAGCTCAATATTTCTCATTGCCTCATTTCCTCATTTCCTGATTGCCTGATTGCCTCATTGTATGCCGACTACAAAGGCAGAAGCATCATTGGAAGTAATCTGGAAAAAACCAACTACGGCAATAACGCCTCACCAACGGCGCCGGCGCCTCACCAACGGTTAACCTGTCTTCTGCGATTCGTCTCCACGTCTATTTACAGCCTCCAGGAGGCTTGCAGCAGTATCGACAACCATCTCCATAGCAGTAAAGTCACCCACTTCACCATGCATGACTTTCAATCAATACTGACACTATGATTCTTCACAAGCCTAAAAGTTTTTTTACTGATCTACTAGCTTCATACGGAGACTGCTGGTCGAATGGGGCTCTCTGCAACTAAACAAGACATATTTGTCATCTTATAGACCGCAGATACTGTTTGGATTTCTTTAACATTATCATAGTAAGCGTCACGGTTCATCTAGTGAATACCAGCTGCTGCACGAAGTACTCTACTGGACTCATCAACCCAGTCGGATTCCGCGGACTAGTGCGGAAATGCATTTGTCCGCAATACCCCGCCTTGTGCGGCTGTCTCACGATAAAGTTCGGGATTTGGGTTCCAGAAATGTCAATCTTTGCTAACATTCTTGATAATTCTTGATACAATGTCTGAGCAGTTGGGTTTCGTTGGTCTGGGGAACATGGGCATTCAAATGGCCCAGAACCTCCAAAAGTACCTGTCCGCTAACAAGCTGCCCAACCTGATTGCATACAATCGAACTGCCGCAAAAGGAGAGCCTCTGGTGGCTCTAGGAGGTGTTTTGGCGCCCTCCGTCGCAGAGGTGGTGCAAAAGTGCTCTATTGTCATCTTCATGATGTCTACAGAGGGTGCTACTTCTGATGCCATTGACCAGGCTCTGACTGTGGACGTCAAGGGAAAGCTGTTGGTGTCCTCGGCTACTGTTAGCCCTGAATTTGCTCGAAGCCTTGGCCAAAAGGTCAACGGCGCCGGCGCTTGCTACCTTTCTAGTCCTGTGTTTGGAATGCCCACCGTGGCTGCTGCTGCCCAACTCATCTTTGCAGTGTCCGGAAAGAAGGAGCACTATGACAGGTTTGAGCCCTATACAAAGTCAATGGGTAAGGCCCACTACTACCTTGGCGAGGACTATGGTCAGGCTCCTCTGATGAAGATTACCGGCAACACGTTTATCCTTGGCCTCGTCGAACTTGTGGGAGAAACAATGGCATTTGGAGAGCGTGCTGGAATCAGCAGCGACATTATTTCTCAATGGGCGCAGGACTTTGCTGGCCCCTCAATTGCTAAATACTTTGACAAGAACCGTGACGGTGTATACTCCCCCGGAAAGAATGGCAGTCCGTTCTTTTCAATCCCCAATGGACAGAAGGATGCTGGATTTGCAAAGAAGATTGCCGACCAGAATGGTGCTTCAGTGCCCATTATGGAGACGGTACTGTCCAACTTCTCGGAATTGGCAAAGCGACCAGAGGGCAACTTGGATGTGTCGGCCGTGTACGGTCTGATGCGTGAGAGATCCGGCCTGGACTTTGAGAACGAGGCCGTCAAAAAGAGGGATCAGTAGGTTATAGATTGATTAGGTCTCGTTGGGCACTTGTACTTTATAAAACTCTGACAAATTGTCGCGAGTGACAGTAGTCACCTCTTTGATAGCCAGTTTTCCGTCGTCGTCGTCTTCTTGAAGCTTGTCGTAGATAACCCAGGGACTAGATGTAGGCGTGATTCCGCTTTCCACTTGTCGACGAACCGCCTGGGCAATCACACTATGGCTATGGACGTGGACTCGCCGCCTAGGGGTCCCTCGTTTCTCCACCAGTTCATACTCATCCTCGCTATACTGCACTCTCTTGGCCACATGGTTGAAATATCCACGTACAAGACAGTTCAGTACCTTTTCGAGGACATCAGATTGCTGGACGGGCCTCCTGCCATGCAAATTGAGTTGTCTACACTTTTCCGTTAGTATCTGGTGAATTTTGTGCGCTCGTAATAGTGTCTGATAATTGAGGAATCGCTCCGCAGCCCATTTGCTCTTTTTTGTAGCGTTGCCTGAAATAAATGATGTCATGATATTTAGCAATGTAATGTGATCGCCCTCTTTCACCATGAATCTCTCGTGCTGGGCAATCGCATCCAGCTTTGCGCTCTTTGAAGCTGGAAAGTAAAACATCTTTTCCAGTCCACCAGCTTCAACTGCAGACACAATTTTCAGTATTTGCTCCAGACACCCCTCCTTAGAAGCGCTGACAATAGCCCTAGATAAATGGATATCTACTGGCAGCTCAGCCATCGCCTCTCCATCACGGGTTATCTTACCACTGTCGTCAAGTGCTCCCAGATAGTAAAGCGTGGATAAGGAACTTGCCATGTCACTAGCTCGCGGAGGAGTTATATATGCAAGAGAGCGAGTGACATTGTCAATTCCAAGTGCCTTGAGCTTCAAAATAATCTCGGTAATATCTGATCCAGAAATCCTAGCATCACGAAGCTCTTTTAGGTTTTCAGCAAAAGTTCTGTCGTAAAGCCGGAAACACTTTCCGCTGCTAAGAGTTCCGCCAACACTAGTTCTATAATGCGCAGTATACTTGGTTATGGGAACCGTGCTCAGTGCAGAGGCATCAGCATCGGCATCATACCACATTACAGATTCATATCCACAGTCGATCACATATGCCACATCAAGCTGATACCGTTGTTGGTCCAAGGATGTGCCTACAAACACAATACGACCCCCCTGGCCAGACAATTTAGCCAAATTATCGGCGCTCTTGTCATCATCATACCAAGGAACTACCACAAAAGATTGACGTAACCCGTCTTGCACCATGCTAATCTGTTGCTTGGTCGCGACAAACACAAATATATTGCCCTCTTTTTCATTCT
This sequence comes from Blastobotrys raffinosifermentans, assembly GCA_003705705.2. NCBI lineage: Eukaryota > Fungi > Ascomycota > Dipodascomycetes > Dipodascales > Trichomonascaceae > Blastobotrys > Blastobotrys raffinosifermentans. Next base: position 93,165 of record PPJH02000048.1, read on the forward strand.
CCCCAATCTTGGTCACAGTGCGAATTGCCTCTCGAATGTATTCGTTCTGCAAATCTGGCAACGCATCAGACAGGTGCATCACGTCAACGTGATGATGATATAGACCCAGATCTTCCGGGCGGCCGTTGACTACAGCAGAACCAAACTTTGCAAAGTAACCGCCAAACAGCTTGGCCCCTTCCGGAGACGCGCTCAGCAGAACAAGACGCAATTCGGTGCGGATGGCAAAGATCTTTGAAAGCACTGCAATAACAATGTCTGTCCATGGCTCTCGTTCATCCACTGATTCAATTACAATAGTTTTGTACTGCCTCAGCAGAGGGTCTCTCAACGCCACTAATAACAGCATTTGAGGCGATTGACACATGAACCGAACATTTTCACTTCCCACAGAGTCAAACGGTTCCTGATACCCTACCAATTCCCCACCGTCATCTCCTAGCACCATGCCTATAAACTGGGCACTGCGCTTCGGCCTACTACAAACGACGGACGCAGCACCCTCAACCCCATCTAGGACAGGCCAAATCCACTTTGTAATATCATAATGAGCCACAATTGTCACCCTGGCGCTGCTCACACCGTACGCGAGCTCCCTAGCTGGACTTCTGCTGCTCATTCCATGCTGTCACTGATCGATGTTGATAATGAATCGACGCGCGCGCCAATGATTTATTACAAGCCTCACCTGCCGCACGCGCCGCATGTGACCCGAGGGTGAGGGTCAAAAGTCTGTCCCGAAATCTGGCATAATACGCTGAAACCGCGCAGCTGCGGTCCATCGCTCGAAAAAAGGCATATTACTGCTCTCGTTCGCCCCATCTTGTCCCCAGACAGTGCACGCTCGGCCTGAACAAGATGGGCCAATCACAGACACTGCAATTGCCGAGGACGATAACGGCGTGCGCCGCACGCGCGAGTTCGGACTACGAAAATTCAGTCATATCCCGAGGAGATCGAAAGCTCGGGGAAGTTTTCAACTGAAATATCATGACGCTAAGCCGAATCTTGAGACGTGGCTTCAGCTCTGCGCGGAGCGCTCAGGCCCAGAATCTGACAGAGAAGATTGTGCAGAGGTTTGCTGTGGGAGTGGCCGAAGGTAAAGAGGTGCGATCCGGAGACTATGTATCGATTCGACCATCTCACTGTATGACCCACGACAATTCGTGGCCGGTTGCTCTCAAGTTCAAGGCCCTGGGAGCGACCAAGATCCATGACAATCGGCAGGTGGTCATGACTCTGGATCACGATGTCCAGAACAAGTCCGAGGCTAATTTGAAAAAGTACGCTAACATTGAATCGTTTGCAAAGGAGCAGGGGGTTGATTTTTACCCTGCTGGCCGAGGAATTGGCCATCAGGTCATGGTAGAAGAGGGATACGCTTTCCCATACAACTTGACTGTGGCCTCTGACTCCCATTCTAACATGTACGGAGGAGTGGGATGCCTGGGAACTCCCATTGTGCGAACTGACGGAGCTTCCATCTGGGCCACCGGAATGACATGGTGGCAGGTTCCTCCAGTAGCTCGAGTAGAACTCACTGGTAAGCTGCCTCCTGGAGTTTCTGGAAAGGACGTGATTGTAGCTCTGTGTGGTCAGTTTAACAATGACGAAGTGCTCAACCACGCAATTGAGTTTGTTGGAGACGGTGTAGAGGGCCTGTCGATTGACGAGCGTCTGACAATCGCCAATATGACCACTGAGTGGGGTGCACTGTCTGGTCTGTTCCCCGTCGATGACAAGCTCATCTCATGGTACCAAAACCGAGTCAAGGTTCTGCCACAACCACACCCTCGTGTGAACGAGGGTCGTGTCGAGGAGTTGGCCAAGGCACGAATTGAGGCCGATGGTACTGCCTCGTACGCTAAGACGCTGACCCTTGATCTGTCTTCACTGTCCCCCTACGTTTCTGGACCAAACTCGGTCAAGGTGGCCAACTCGCTGTCAGACCTGTCTGCTCAGGACATTAAGATCAACAAGGCGTACCTTGTTTCTTGCACAAACTCCCGTCTGTCGGACATTGAGGCCGCTGCCGAGGTTGTCAAGAACCACAAGATTGCTGAGGGAGTTGAGTTTTACGTTGCCGCTGCCTCTTCGGTGGTTCAGGGAGACGCTGAGAAGAGCGGTGCATGGCAGACCCTGCTCAATGCTGGGGCCAAGCCTTTGCCTGCCGGCTGTGGACCTTGCATTGGTCTGGGAACTGGTCTGCTGGAAGATGGCGAGGTAGGAATCTCTGCTACTAACCGAAACTTCAAGGGACGAATGGGATCGCGAAACGCTCTGGCCTATCTGGCTTCTCCTGCAGTCGTCGCTGCGTCTGCAGTGCTGGGAAAGATTGGATTCCCCGAAGAAGTGGAGGGCAAGACTCCCAATGCTGCCAAGGGTATTGTTTCCACTGTCAAGGAGAACGCCCCTTCGGCTTCGTCAGAGGCTGCTGAAGAGTCCAGCGACGCTGTGGGAATTCTGGATGGTTTCCCTGCTGCAATTGAGGGAGAGCTGGTTCTGTGTGATGCTGATAACTTGAACACTGATGCTATTTACCCCGGAAAGTACACCTACCAGGACTACGTGCCTCGAGAAAAGATGGCTGAGGTGTGTATGGAGAACTACGACGCTGAATTTGGAAAGAAGACAAAGGCCGGAGACATTGTTGTGTCTGGATTCAACTTTGGAACCGGATCTTCTCGAGAGCAGGCTGCCACCGCCATTCTGGCCAATGACATGAAGCTGGTGATTGCTGGATCGTTTGGAAACATTTTCAGCCGAAACTCCATTAACAATGCTCTGTTGACTCTGGAGTCTCCTGGTCTAATTGAACTGCTGCGGGACAAGTACAAGGACGGCAAGGACTTGACTCAGCGAACTGGCTGGTTTGCACGATGGGACGTCCGCAGCGCTACTCTCACCGTCACTGAAGGCCAGGGCGGTCCAGTAGTGTTCAAGCAAAAGGTGGGAGCTCTTGGAGAGAGCATCCAAGAGATTATTGTCGCCGGAGGACTTGAGGAATGGGTCAAGGTGAAAATTAACGAGTAAGCATAGCCATATATCAACGACATAGACTATAACTTGGTTCTATAAACTGTTTGGTTCTATAAAAGATACCTTCTACTCCCGGCGAACAGCTACTAATGGTTGGCATGTCGTGCTATTAGGTCATTAGTATTCTAAAATACATCTCTTTACATGTCCTTGAGCTCCTTGACGACATCGTCAAATCCTTCTCTGTACTCCTCAGTCTTGGAAGCATCTTCGGCCTTCTTCTTGAGTCCTCCTCCAGGAACAATCATGACACAAGAAGTAGGTCGCTTGGTAGCTCCGGCAGATCCCAGGTCCTCCTTGGAGGGAATAAATACATAGGGAACCTTCTCGTCCTCGCACAGAATGGGAATGTGGGAAATAACGTCAGCAGGAGAAATGTCACCGGCAATCACTACCAGTCCCTTCTCGCCCTTTCGCAGAGCCTTGACAACTTCCTTGACTCCTCGCTTGACATGGCGGGCCTTGGATGCTCGCTTGACAGTCTTGAGAACCTTCTTGTTGAGCTTCTTGGGTGCCAGAGGGTGGGCGAATGGCAGCACTGCTGGCAATCTCAGCTCGTAATTATCCTGCTCCTCTTTGGCCATTGTATGTCGGTATCTTGATATCTCGATTCTTTTTTTTTTTTTTTTTTTTTTTTTTTTTTAAAAAAATATTTTTT
>PPJH02000049.1:0-93651 GCA_003705705.2 Blastobotrys raffinosifermentans
ACGAAGATAATGCCAAGGGGTGTTAAGCTCTACGATGTATCGCTCCAATTTACCTGGCGAGTAGCGCGTGGAAATATACCCAAAGCTTACTCTTAATGTTTCTGCAGGAATGTCCACCTTCGGCTGCCTCCACCAATATGTACTTGATAATGATGTGCCTGGAACAGTAATGCGTTTCTTGTTGCGTATGGGTGGGATTGTTTGAATAGTTCGATGTCGACATATCTGCTGCATCATGAATGATTCAGCTTCGCGAACCTTCTCGTAGTCCAGGTGCTGCCCGGTTATCTTCCAAGCGTCATCGCAGGTGTTTATTACATCCCGGTAGTATCTCTCTTCGGATTTCAGTCTGTAATTATTGAACCCGAATTCTTGAAAGGTTTCTCTGAGGTGGTTTTCATCTGGCCGGTCGGGTTTATTCAAGTGTTGCATGCGATCGTGTTTCATCCTTTGACGATATTGCTTTGCGATGCTATCACAGACGGATTTATAATTGCCCTTGCCATCGATGCACTTTTTCAACTTCCGGATAGCCCTAACTTCGTCTAACTTGAATTGCGCTTTTCTTTTCAGAACGATTGACACAAGACCTTTTTCATACTCATTGGAAAGTGACCGGAAAATAGCGAGCATAGCACGGATGGACACATCAAAAACCATAACGTCAAAGCATATTAGGCTCTTCGCATCGGAACTGATGTGGAGATCGATCCCAATGGCCGACTCCACCATAAAATTGACGCCGAGAATGGTACTGATGCAGTCAACCTCAACTTTCTGTCGGTCGTCCGTACCAGTCTCCACAATAAGGGTGGGTATCTGTTGAGCTCCCTGGATCAGTTGTATCATTGGCAGGTAACTGGGGGAAACACAATTGTCCATTAACTTGATTCCAACTTCGTCCCCGTTGTTATTAAGCATCACTCTTTCCGATCGTTGGTCCGAAAAAACGTTCATACATATTTCCAACATTGAATGAAGGCGCAGATGTACTTCGTAAGAACCGCTGATCGTTATGAATGGACTGAGTCCACTTTCATGAACCAAATTGCTGGAAATGGTTGAGGATGCAGCTTCATGTGGAGCTGAGGGAATTGTCAATACGAAGCAATTGCCGGGACCAACTAAATATTTATAATTTAGTTCTGTTGCCTTCAGGTAGGAAAAAATCTCATCACGAATATTCGTTCCATTTTGAATTACCATGACAAGATCCTCATTCAACAATGGCCCATATTCTTCTGAGGCAAAACGAATAAAGCGTCGAAAATTATTCCAAAAGTCGCAAGAATGTTCAGAGTATTTAATCAGTCTCATGGTCGCCGTAACTTTATCATAACCATCGGGGCAGAGATAAGGATGAGGGTGTAGATAGCCAAAAAGAGCCTTAGGATATATATCGAAATCACTTTGACGATCCAAGGCGATGACCGGCTCCTCTGATGTAGAAGACTCATCATGACTGAACACGGTATTCTCAGACCCCTCTGAGAAAATAGATGGACTTGTATCTGACATGTTCAATTCATCTCGACTGAACAAGGAGTTCTCAGACACCTCTGAGGATAAAGATGGACTTGTTGACATTGCGAAGTTAATCTAACCAAAAACCTTTCCAAAGTAGCGAAAGAATTGCAGGGATTGAGTGCTGTGTGTTAGCCTTTATAGATCATTTTGCATTATGATGCTGAATTGAAATGGGTAGGAGAGACGGCTTTGTACTCAGTTAATACCTTTAGGCTAAGAGTTTCTAAATTGGATGCATATGATGTGCATGGTACAATACAGTACAACTATCTATATTTAGATGTACTTCCAGGAGTACTCAGAAGGACTAGGTATAACCTGCTGCAAACTTGTTTCGTTGGCCCGACTAGCAGGCAGCACATAATCTTTTAGTTCCAAAGCACAAAGATAGTGCTTGCTTTGCGATTGGTGTGCATGGCAACTTGTCGATGGAAATGAGCAGTAGAATAAAGAAACAAGAGCTTCCTATTAATGGTATACATCTAACAAACCACTTAGCGTCGCTCCCGAAGATATGGAATGGCCGAGCTACGGTCCGAAAGAATGAATCTGGCGACCGCAGGATGTTCCTGGAATACGAGTTCTAGACCCTGCAAGGCCAACTCGTCACCATTGATTTCCTGCAAGACCTCGTCAAACTCAACATTCAGAAGTACCCTCAGGAGGTTTGCTTTCTGGAACAAGTCCAGCGCAGTTAGACAACGATCAACTTTGGGCGGTAACTTCTTCTGCTCCGGGGAAGAAGACCCGACCTTCAATCTTTTGATACCCTTTGGAGGCTCTGAAGAGTTTGTAGATGGTGTAAGAGGGGAATTCGCATCGACATCCATACCACACCCCTTATAGAAGTTCATCAATAGAATACAGCGGCATCCTTTACTCGGAAGCCCCCAGTCTATCAACTGCGTTTGGATCGCGGCATTTTTCCAATGCTCAAACTTGGTCTTTATTGTTGGACGTCTTTGCGAGTGGGCTTCGTACAATTGTTTGAGGTGTCTTAAAGCGGCCTCCTTGGGGACATCGTCGGGGCAGTTTAGCAGTGCCACAGCGGCATGGGATCCATTACGAAGCCAATGCCAAGGGGTGTCATGCTCTATGCCGCACTGCTCAAGGTGACTGTTGCAGCAGTGAAGCGAGATATATGTGAAAGAAGCTTTCAAAAATTTCGCCGGGAGCTTGATCTCTTCTCGTTTACCCCCGCGTATGCTTGAAAGGGCAGTTCGAGGAAGAACAAGGTCCTGAGCATTACCTTCGAATATGGTTTGTACTGTTCGTCTTCGATATAGCTTTTGCATCACGAAAGATTCAGCTTCCTTAATGGTTTTGTCGGTTAGAGATTTCAGGTCCTTACATGAACCCAATTTATTGTCGCAAAGTTCTATCCGGTTTTCGTAATACCTCTTTTCCTCTAGCAGATCAAAACGTTGAAACTTAAGCAATCCCAAGATGTCCCTGACCTTGTCTCTATCTGGCAGACTAGGTGCATTCAAGTACCGTATCGGGTCTTTGCCCATTCTTTGACGGTATTGCTTTGAGATGCTATGACAGACGGATTCATAGTTGGCACTGCCGTGAACGCACTCCATCAATTGGAGGATGGCACTGACTTCGTCTATCTTGAATAATGCCTTTTTTTTAAGAACCACTGCAACAAGACCTTTGTGGTAGTCGTCGGTACAATATTCGTAAAGGTCATACAGGGCATCAACAGAAGCGTCAAAGGTAATGAAGGACATTGATTCCAGCTTCCGCGATTTTTCATTGGTGCGTAGATCGATCCCAAGGACCGACTCGACCATAAAATTGACACCCAGGATGATGCTAATGCAGTCAACCTCGATCTTGGTCCTATCGTCCGACATGCCAGTTTCCACCATAAGAGTGGGTATCACGGGAGCTCCCTGGATTGAGCGTATAAGTGGCAGGAAAATGGGGAAAGCAGAATTGTCCGGTAACTTCATGCGGAGTCCGTCCCTTTTCTTAACCTCAACCACCTTTATCGCCTTATCAATTAATTGCTCGTTATCAAAAGCCTTTCGGCATATTTCCTTCATTGAGTGGAGTCGAAGACATATTCCGTAAGAGCCACCGGTCAATATGAAATTATCCAATTTATTTTCGTAAATCAACTTTTGAGGAATCACGAAAGAACTTAACTCGTGTTGATGAGACATAACTTTGAATTAGAATACCGAGCAATTAGCGAGTCCAAATATATATTTATATTTCAGTTTTATTCTCTCCATAAAAAAGAATCTCATCACACATATCTGCGTCATCCTGAATTACCATAACAAGATCTTCGTTCAACAATGATTGGTACTTGAGGAAAAACGAATGAAGTATCTATAACGATTCCAAAAGTTAGGGGTATATCTAGAGTATTCAATGGCTCTCATATTTGGCGTGCCCATATCATAATGGTTGGGGCGTATATGGCCAAAACCAGCCCGAAGATATCTATCGAATTCATATTGAGTGACTAATGTAGCTTCTGACTCCTCTGAGCTAGAAGATGGACTTGTTCCTAACACTACGGCGATAGCCTAATCTACCAAGTAGCGATGAATGATATGCAGGGATCGACGTACTGTGTTTTAGCCATTGACCTTCATTTGCATTATGGTACTAGAGTTAACAGGAAAGGGAGCTTTTGGACTAATGCCAACACTTTTACGCTAAGAGTTTCTACATCGAATGCATATTCTATGCACCAGTCAATCGACTGTGTCAGTGCCTTAAGATCAGACGAAACTGGAGTTTCCTGTTGATTATAGGGCAATTATGCTCAGGGGCGCCGCACCCACTTTGGCACAGAGACCCTCTAGTAGGCATCCCTACAGTAACTGGATGCTGCTGTACCCAGACCATAGGGCTACAGATACAGGAGCATCGACTTGCTGTACCCAGATTCTGGTGCTACAGACCGTTGTTCTTGCTTGGACACCTCGGGCTAGTAAAGTACGGCTGGGGCATACGAGAGGGGTTTCATGCGGCTTGGGAAAGCTACGCGGCTTGTGCGGCAACTGAGGCGCATGAGGCTCCAGATTATTTTCCAAAAAATATGAAGGACTCGAGATTGATCCTCGAGTTTGATAAACAGCAGCATAGGAATGGGTAAAAGCGTTAGGATTGCGTCTGAGAAGGGCACCAAGGGTGCCAAGAAGGAAGAGAAGAATTCCGCAGTGTCGTCTGCCTCCGAGGCATCTGCGGATGTGTCGTTTCGAATTGTCACTGGATCGTACGAGCACAATCTGTTGTGTGTGTCCCTAGCATTGTTCAAGGGCAATGAAGTTTTCACGCCCATTTTCCACTTTACCGCCCATACTCAATCGATTAGATGTCTAGCGCGATCCAAGCGATATCTCGTTAGTGGATCTAACGACGAACATATTCGAATTTACGATCTTCAGAAGCGAAAAGAGCTAGGAACGCTACTGCACCATGATGGCAGCATCACGGCCCTGGAATTCTTCCACGACAAGTGGATGCTCAGTGGTTCTGATGATGGCAAGATTTGTGTGTGGAGAGTAAAGGATTGGGAGGTTTTGAGCGAGTTAAAGGGACATTCTGGAACCGTCAACGACATTGCCATTCATCCTACTGGAAGAGTGGCCCTGAGTGTTGGAAACGACAAGACTATGCGACTGTGGAACCTCATGACTGGAAAGAAGGCGTCCATTGTTAGATTCCAATCGGTGCCTTTGAAGGTGCAATGGACTGCTGATGGTAGCCATATTATTGTAGGATTCGACCGCAAGGTGTCTGTTTATTCTACAGAGATGGAATTGCTGCGTGCCTTTGACTTCCGACACCCTCTGTTGCACATGGATGTTATTGGCATGGACACAAACTACTTGGTTACTTCTCATGGAGATGGAAAGATTGCTCTGTATAAGATGGACAATCTGATAAATCTCGACGAAGACGTAGAAGATCCTGTCGAATTGGTGGGACATGGCTCCCGAGTTAAGCATTTTGACCATCTTCACGATGAAGACTCTGGAAAGCATTATCTGAGCTCCGTTTCATCAGATGGAAAGATCGTGGTGTGGGATATGAGCATAAAGGACCAGATTGCAGTGTACTCCACTGGAGACCGTCTCAACTGCGTTCTCATGTTCCCTGAGTGCATTGAGCGCCCGGAAACCATGAGGAAGCAAGCAGGATTGGAGGGTACTGGAGACGACACTGACTTTTCTGCCAGCGAGTCTGAAGCAGAGGCTCCTCCTCCCAAGAAGAAGCAGAAGAAGAACAAGAAGTCTGTATCGGTAGAACTAGAGTAATTAATTTAACCTTTTGTTTAATTGTCTGTGCAAATGGATTTCATAATAGTACATTTCATTTTATACAAATCATTCATTTCATTATAAAGCAGGAGGAGACATTTGCGGTCCCTTATCTGGGGTGGCCTCTCCTCCGCTTCCGTATCGTTCATTGTACAATGGACACGACTTGTTAGTGCGAATATGACCAATTGCACCACAGGTGGCACATTTTCGGGTGGTAGACTTGCCCTTGACCGCCTTGGATCCCTTGCCATCGCCCGTACTTGCCTTTTGGGCGTTTCGAGCAATTCGTCGATCCTGGTTTCGCTGCAGTCGGGCCAGCTCACTCTCAAGAATCTTGAGTTGTCGCTTGTTTCGATCCTCATCATTAGTCGGAGCAATCTCTTCAGGAGCTAGCTGGGCATCCTCAATGACCTGTCGGCGACGAACGTAAGCGCGGATTACATTAGGGTCAGTAACAACCTCAACCCTTCGCTGTCTCGTTCCATTTTCATCTTTGACAAATCGAGTGATGCGCAGAGCCTTATTGCTCTGAGGATTAGCACTATTGTGAGAAAAGAGTGACATATCGTCATCTCCGGCGTGGTTATCTGGAGTATCATCGCGCTGAGACACCTTGTTGTCCCTGTCGTTTTCGTTTTCGTCAAAGTCCAAATCCTCTTCATTGGTGATTTGCAGACTCTTCTTTTGTGCGTACCAAATGCGCTGGATTTCATCATTGTACGCCTTTTGCTGGACGGCAACATTATAGCTGTGACCACCATATTTTGACTTGTTGAGCTTTTCGTTGACAGACTCTCCCATGGCACGGAATCCTCCCTTCATAGAAGTTCGCAAGAAGGAGAATGCCTCACCTCGTCCCGTGGGGTCTCCTTCTCCATGCAATTGAAGCATGGCCTTGTTCTGAGTGGCATTAATAAAGTTACGAGTAATGTTCCATGGTGCCAGCTGCTCTTCAATGCTACTTCCATCTTGGTCGTCCTGGTCATCATCTACAGTTTTGCCATAACCAGCATCCTCCAGATGTTGCTGGCCCACTTGCATGGCTTCGAGCAATGCAATATCCTCAGGAGAAATCATTGCCCGAATCGACTCTTCATTGGGAAGAGGCTCGGATGCTTTGACCTTCCAGTAACCCTGATCCTCACCCGCTCGCTGGTACTCCATAAACTCTTTGAGTCGCTGTCGGTTCTGCATGTCATTTTGGTCGGGAAAGTGCGCAGAAATATCCTTGACCAGCAGTCTATGGCGCTCATTCTGGTTCAAAACTCGATAAACAATCATCTTCAGTCGATTTTTGCTTGCTGTAGTGACCTTTCTGGAGTGAGGTCCAGGAATAGCAGTGGCAGGAAGAGTTTGTCCAACCGTGAACTCAAAGGGAATGGTTCGCAGATAGTATCGCTGGCCTGTACCTCCACCAGTAGTGCGAACAAGCAGGAAGTCGGTCTGCTTTGGCTCGTGATTAAATACAGGTGCGCGAATCATCCGGTTATACAGCACGGGCAGCACTTTACCCTGCTCGACAAAACCAAAATTCCATAGGGGACTTCGATCCTGTACACTAAGGACGTGAGTCTCACCTACAGAGAGTTTTGGTCGCGATGTGTCCTCAGGAGTGCGCTTACGGTAATAGTTAATTAGTTTAGATCCCATTCCAAAGTTTGACAACACCAACGGGAACTCTTCAGAGTACTCCAGCATGAAAAATGGCGCAGAATCTCCCAAAGTAAGATCTGTAGTCTTTGCCAAAAGCTGGGTGATATGTTTCCCCTTGTCCTTCTTCTTTTTGCGCTGCTTTGGCTTGTGGAACTGAATAACAGTGTTGGGTTTGACGTTGAACGTGGGCCGATGATGAGATCGCATTTGCGATTTAGATAGCTTGACCTTGTAGTGAGGAGACTGGAGGCGCAGAGCCACCATTGAATGGTCAATATGCATATTACCGATAGTAGACCGAACATTGGATTGGTAATTCTCCTTCAACATGTCGTAAGCTCGGTCATTTGAAATGTTGTACCGCTGCATCAGTGCTCGTTCGTTAGATGGCGGCAGTCGTGCTACCTGTTTTCCATTTCTGCGCTGTCCAGGAGTCTCCGGTACAAATAGCAGCTTAGGATCGTTAAGATCCAGCTTTACCTTCTTGTGAGCACGCGCATCATCCTCATTAATCTCAAAATGGCCCGCCTCCAAATCATCATACACATCGCAAGGAATGGAGGTAACCTTCGGAGTGGTGCCGTTCATCTCTTCGTCGCCGTCGCTATCATCAGATTCAATTACCCACTCAATGGAAGCCAGTCGAAGGTCGTCGTTGTATGCTTCAACCTCACTATCGTTGTCCTCGTCGTCGCTACTGGCCGATAGACGCCTATTGTACAGCGACTTTAGCGACTTTTCCGACACTCGAATGATGTTTGCTACTGTGGTAGGGTTCTTTTCTATGGTGGAACGGAACAGACCTCGCTGATCTGGTTCAACCTCCAAAGCTGCTCTGGTTGGCGCGCACTGTCGAGGCTGTTTTGGCTTTGGAAGAGTCAAATTAGACGGCTTGGGACCAAATAATGTGTTCATCTTTAGGATTGTGCCCTTGTGAAAGTCTGGATAATAAATCTTTAGCAATTGCTCATCAGTGGCCGCCGGGTCAAGGTCCTGAATGTCTGCTAAAACTTGATCATCCAACCCAGCAGCACCACCTGGCACCTCTTCCATATCCATTACTTCATGATCATCCCCGTCGCGTGTTACTTGGCCTTCCTCTGGTATAACTTCATCCATTTCTTGATCATAATACGCGCCGATATGTCCGTCTCCAGAGAACGCCTGCGTCCACTCTTCATCAGGGATTTCGTCCGACACAAGGCCTTCTCGCAGAACATCGCCAAGGTCGTCACCCATTCCTTCGCCATCGTGGAGCTCTTTTTTAGGCGCTTCTTCCAGTGGCAAGTCTTCCTCGTCCGCTAGCTCGTCAATATCTTCGAAATCTTCGGCTTCGTCAACAGGCCGAATAGCATCTTTGCCACTCAAATCCTTGGGTATACTAGGACCCATAGACGTCCCTCCGCCTTCCGCGAACAACTTGTTCCAATCCTCATCCTCATCAGCATACTCTGGCATCGCGTTCTACTGAAGATAGCGTTCGTAGTTAGGAATCAGTCGTTATAATCGGGTTTGGGGCGCGGCTGGTGGCGCGGCTGGTATTATGGCAACATTACAACTTGTTCCATACTGTAACTTATGACAGTATTATAGTTTATTCAATACTATAATTTATTCAATACTATAACTTGTTCAATACTATAACTTGTTCTATACTATAACTTGTTCCATACTATAACTTGTTCAATACTATAATTTATTGATCACAATTAATAATGCCAAGGACAGAAGTTCGTGTAATTCATTCATTATGTCGTAAATCGTAACATTATCGCATTGCAGTGTTTACCAGTACTGTACACAGTGGCATCCGCAACCGCTTGCACATTCTCCCCCCTGGTCTCGTTCCCACCATTCCTCAGCACAGTAGAAATGGACTACGTGCTCGCAATTGGGGCATTGGAAGAACCGGGTTCGGATTTTCAAATGGCAGTAGTGGCACTTTTGCAGGTAGTTGCGACGAGTGGAGTCGTGGATGAGCATTTCTGAATCAGCGGCAGGATGTTCAGGGACTGCGTACATAATCTCGGCTGTCTTGAGGTCCTCAAAATGAGGAGGTCTGATTGGTACTTCGGACCATACTGAAGGCTGGTTAAACTTTAGTACCTCCAGACTCTCAATTGCCAGACCCCAGCTATACAGTATGGACGCATACTGAGAGCGGTACTTGTAATATTTTTCCTCGTTTGCAGGATTCAGCATAGTGCCACCATCGCGGCCCGTAATTTTGGACAAAAGCTTATGCTTTGAGCGGGAAGAATTACGTTGATTTGTCCCCTCAGCCATGGGACCAACGAGCTTGACAGTAACCTTTGGCATTGTTCTTCCCGTTTCCTCAATATCGCTTCCATAAAAACTGTTGCGACTGGCCAGTTGATTAGTATTATGTCCGCTGTTAAACATTGAACCAATTCCCGATAGATCTTGATCTTGACTCTTCCAACTAGAGTGGCCAGTTTCTCGACCGGCGGCCTTTGTAGTTGTTCCTGATCTGCCGAATAAGCCTGCGACTGCTCTACGCGCACTCAAAAACTTTTCTGGCGATATGGACATTACACTTGACTCTCCTCGGGAAGATGAATGAGGTGACCCAAAGTTCTCATCCTCCTGATAACTATCATGTCCATTGTCAGGGATCTCCCAGGCACCAGACCCTGGACGAGCATTTACAAACGCTCCTGATCCTTGTACCATTGCCGCCGAGAGACCCGAACTGGCAGGACCAGCAGTAGTGCCGATATCAAAGTAGCCCCCTGAATCGTCTTCAGGAATCAAATCATGCACAAATGGGCTCTTGGGAAATGTAGCATTGTTAAAGTCGTTGAATTGCATCTCTGAGTCTGTAGTCTTGAGTATAGTGCGTCCGGATAGGACACAGGACAGGTCAGCGAGCATCTGGATATTCTTTTCGTTTTCAAAGTACGCAAACATGTCTTCAATGAGCTTTCCTTGCCCAAAAGGATGGTCTCCCCAACGGAATGGAGATCCTTGACCATGAATCGGCGAAGGCACTGTAGACAGAATCATGGCAACAATTCTCCAACAGTCAGCAATGTCACCAAACCCAAACTTCTCTGCCACTCCCATATTATGATACGCTAATTCCATTGCAGAAGCACCCAGGACCTTGTATTCGGCCGCCAGCTCCGCACGGGATGGAATTAAATGTCTGTAGTCTAGGATTTTGACTACGTTTTTGCGCTCACTAGTGCGAGCAGTGCCATCTGAGCGGTCAGTATTGCTGAGAATGCTACGAGAAGCCCTAGAAGTAGGTTGTCTCATTGGGAACCGGCTCCTGAATAGATTGGCCTTCACGGGCCACAGGGAATCACCTCCTGATGCAAACTCCATATCTTCATCAGAGTCACTGCTGAAGCTTTCCTCTGAAGAAGACCCCGAGTCGCCGTCAGCATCGCCATTTTCTCCACCATACCGCGAAAGCGCAGCTTTAGAAATATAGTTTTTGGGGTCGAAAAAAGAGGTTCCTCCAAGGTTGTTACTATTCTTTTTCTTTCCAGTGAAGAAGCAGATAAGCATACCGCTCTGAGACCAAGTAGCTCCACACCCCTTGGGAATAGGAGTGCTATCAAAGTTCATTTTGTTAACAATGCTAGGATCTCCTAACTCATCGCGTTCTAGTTCTTCATCGCTAGACGAGGACGAAGAATATTTAAACTCGTTGCTGAGTTCTTCAAACTCGTCCTCGTCAATGCTGTTAATGGTGTCATCGTTAATGAGATCCACCAAAGGAAGCCCCTTTTCGTTATCAAGATCTGGATCTCGATCATACTCATCGAGGTCGATTCGGTCTCCAATCAGATAACGCACACAGGGCTCAAGACAGTATCTACCATGTTTAGTGAGCCTCTGACCAATTTCGTCGAGGAAGCTGACAATAGAATCTGCTCGTTCTTTAGAAATCTTTGTGTCCTCCTCAATCAGAAACGAGGGTTTCTCAAAGGGGTACCCCTGAGGTATACTGATGTCAACTCTCATAAACACCAGTTCCAGATGGTCTCCTTCTGTAGACTCGCCCCATGGCCCATTGAGAGAAATAGTAAATTCTCCAGCGGAAATGTCAATCTTTTCAAAAGTGACCTTTGGAAACTTGTGACCGACAATGCTAACTTCTTCTCCAAGATTGCCAGGGGCTGCCTCTATAGCACTACCGCCAGTACCGCCAGGACCGTGGTCAGCAATATCTGCGCCCATGGTATTATCAAACGGAGCAGCAAATGCAGAGCGGCCAATGCGCACTCCTGAGATCCAATGAAGCTGCGAATTATCCGGACCACGGTTGGCGCCTCCAAAATTATAATAACTAGTTCCAGTCATAAACACTGGCTTCTTTGCTTCGCGACTAGGGCGACGAGCGGGAGCCAGATGCTTGCCATAATTACGCTGCTTCTGTGCCGGAGAGATGGCAGGGATGCTACCTCGATGCTGATTTTGTTCTGTGAAATGCAATTGAAATGACTTTGACCGACCATGAGGCTCCTTTTGATAGCTCACATATGGGAACTCTTGTCCTCTGTAGAAAGTAGGCTCCAGGCTATCATCTGAACGTCCCCTTCTATAGTTGACGCTATAAAGAGTCTTTGACGACACAGGCCACAATCGCAAATCATTATCCTTAGACCAAGTGACTAGTTGAAATTCTCGTTCGTCGCCTTCATCTTTACTCTCTCTGTACCGCCAAACAAACTCCTTTACAGGCTCTGAGTGGCCTTTGAATTGGTGCACCGGCTGGGGTTTATAGTCAGGGTCGTTCCAGCTGGACATGCTATACAGATCTACGTTATCGCCTCCTCCTCGTAGGGGCATAATAAGGCATCCATCTCCAAATGGCGCGTGTCGGGCTCTCCATACTGGATAGTCAACGTCCAGTGTGTACTCCGCTTTGTCTCCTTCTTGTTTAGAGTAATCCCACAGCTTTACAGTATGGTCGTTAGAACAAGTAATCAGCTTTGTCTCGTGTACTCTGCTAAAGTCGATCCCATTGACCTTGGCAACATGGTCGCACAACTCGTGCATAGGAATGGACCCTTTTCGCATGTCCCAGATGTATGCTCTACAATCATGACTTGATGCGAGAACGTTTCCATTGACTCGGTTCCATTTGACCTGAGTAGCACCCGCAAACCAGTCTGCAAAGCTCTGGCAAGGTTTGCGAGGGTCTCGCATGTCCCATACATGAACATAACTATCGATGGAACATGTCGCCAGCAGTTCAGGATCGTGAGAATGAAAGTTAATGTCAGTAATAGCTCGGCTATGGCCATGGAGCATATGCTCGATTGCCTGTGAGGATGGCAGCGCCAGATTCCACACCAAAGCCTTTTGATTTGAGGTCGAAATCACCCATCCAGGCTTCGAAGCGTGAGGAGACCATTGAATATCGGCCACCTCCCACGAGGTCATATGCTGGAGCCATCTAGGCCGCGAAAACGGGTCATCCAGGTCTATAACAAACAACCCCGACCGGGATGCTAGTGCGATATCGCGCCCAGATGGGCTGACAGTCATCGCTCCAACTGCAGCATCAACACGAAGCGACAACGACGTCTTGAATGTAGAAGATTGGTAGATTGAGGTCTCCCCCATGGTCCCCATGGGGTCCTCCAACGTCATCTCTGTGGTATCTTAGCAGTAGCGGAGCTGTCTTATCACAGGGAGCCGTACCACTATTATATCGTGTTAGCCCGCTACTATTCCGATACTATTCCGATACTAGTACGGTATAACCACGACATTATTATGAGTGGATTCTAAAATGAATTAGAAGGCAATTGGTTAATAATTATGGCATTGGATTAAGGAGAATCTATTGATTAATAATTATAGCATTGATTAGGAGAATTACAAGGCGATTGATTAATAAATTATGGCATTGGTTAAGGAGAGTTAGAGTGGTGGTGTGAAATTAGCTTGCCGTTGACTGGAGAAAGGGGAGAAGGCGGAGTGTGAGCCCGGCTTCGGGAGAGTGAGGACCTTTTGAGGGCATTGAGCACATAAGGAAAGATTAAAGTGTCAATGTTCTTGCCCCAGAGAATGTCCAAGTGCTCGTGGTCCTTGATTCCAACGTGGGCGGTACCTTGAGGAAGCTCTGATAGCATGAGCTTGATATCGACCAGTGAGTCAGTGTCACCGTAAATTAATACCACAGGGGTCTTGATGTTCTTGGTTGGAAATGGAGCAACACGGTAGTAAGTAGGATCGTATACAAGGGGGTTTTGTACAGCGTCATCATACATGTGAAAGCGGCCGTTTCGCATGATTTGGAACCAATGCACCACTGACTTTACACTGGTATAAGAGTACAAGTGGGCATAGGACGCCACCTTCTGAGCGTAGGAAATGTTTTTGCCAGACCATCGAAACAAAAAGTCCAGTGAAAGGTCAATTGTCTTGACAAAAAGAGGGGGGTACATGATGGACTGCCAAAAAGCAGTGCTAGGTAGAATAGCCTTTGTACCGAAAAACAGATAAATAAGCGACGGACTTGCCTTGGTGAGTGAATCTACAATCTGGTTGTTGAGTCCCGGAGGCGCCATCGCAGGAGCTAGTGCGATAAACAGACGCACCTTTTCGTTGAGGTCTGGGTTTACTGATAGAGCAGCAAATCCCTGCGCAGTGCCTTGGGAAAAGCCAATGTATGCCAGATTCTTTTGCTGGACATACTTTAAAATGTAGTCAATTGTATCAGGAATATCATAGAGGGCAAAATCGTCGATGGAAAAATTCCAAAATTCTTTATCAGTGGTCTTCTTGGAGATGTGCTTCTTGGAATACTTGTTTCCACGGTTGTTGCCGAGCCACACATCATACCCCAAATCTGCCAGTACAAACGGCAGACATCTAGAAGGGTCTAAGTTGACTACCCACACTTCAGAATTCATCAGCAGCCCGTGATGAAGATAAACTACTGGAGCTCCAGACCGGTGTGGACTACTGCCTGGGGATTGCTTAGATCCAACAATCCTATGGACTCCCAAGATGTATCCATCAGAAGTCTGTACAACATGCTCCTCGGCCTTGTATCCGAACAAGCTGCATATTTCAACAAAGCTCTTTCCCCGGGCTACCTGGCGGACTTTTTCGTCCATCTTGCTAGGGCTTGACACATTAAACAAAGAAAAGATTCTCTGAATAATAGAGTCGAAAAAGTTGATAGCTGGAGATGGGATTAGTTCAGTAATCACGTAGATTAGCTGCTCCACCACTACCAGCAATAAAGAAAAGACCAAAATGGGCCATTCCATAGCACGTAACCGCCCTAAAAACGGTACTCTCATCTTCTCTCAGCGTCTGTTCGGGTCGTCGTACCGTATCTTCCGCAATAACTTTGGTCTCCTTTCTTTCTTTCTTCTTTCTCTCGCTCTTTCCTAATTTACATTCGCTTTTTGTCCCTCTATCGTTATGGTCAAGAAGAAATCGTCTAAATTGGGTTATATATAGGGGCCGTTGTCTTCCCCCAACCGGCAGGGATCGGCAGCCTTATAACGAGGCTCAACATGAACCGAAAGCCGAAATGAACCGAACAGACGAAGAGGAATGAATGCAATATAATTGGCTGTACAGGTCTATATACAATTAGTAAAAGTAGCTTGTGGTCGTATCGTCGTCAGAAAATGCCCAGGAACTTTTTACGAGGTTTGCCTTGGCTGTCGGTGCCCTGACCGTTGGCCAACTGCTCCTCGGCAATATCTACGGCACGCAGAATGGCTTCTTCTCGTTCCTGGCGAATTCGTTCTGCCTCTACAACGTGGGATCGCATTGGTCGCTGCATCGTTCGCTCGTCCTCCTGGCGAGGAGGCATGTACCGGCCTTCATCCTGGGGCTTTGCGGTTCGGGTGAATCCTCTCTGGCGGCCCTCGAGGTCCTCCTTCTGCTGCTCACTCAGATTACCAAACAGCTTTTCACGCATCTGCAATTGCCACTTGTAGGGGCCAGAGAATACGTGGTCGTATCCGTCGTTCCATCGGTAAAAGAACACTCCAAACACTACCAGGGACGTTCCCAGAATGAACGAGGCATATCTAGCTCCCTTCTGAAAAGTGTTGTTGCCTGTCCTCATAAGCACCTTGTACTGACCTGGATACAATTCACTAAATGGCCGAGGAGTGTACTGCATGCGCTTTAATGTGTCCTTGACCTGGCGATAGTTGGACGGCTCCTTTGGAATCACCGACCATGATCTCTCCTTTCCGGGGCTCTTGAACTCAGAGGGGTATCCCTCAGGAGGACGAACGTCTGTCGGATCATACGGATTGTATGGAGCCTTCGGGGGGACCCAGCCCGGGGGGTTAGGTCGTCGTTCACTCATCGTTGCGTAGAGTTTTTAAGTCTAACTTACGGTGTAAAATCACGAGGCGATTTTTCAGTCGTGATGCTCGGCACGTGCACATCATGTGCTACAGCACGTGCATGCCACGCTTCATATATATTCTCGCCCCGCGCAATGGCACGATTTGGAGTAGGACCCTGGAGACCTACGCTGTATGCTTCCATTGTACGCTGACCAACCGGACGAGATGGATAGGTTTGGCAGTATTCTTGGTTTGTTGTCAGTGGAGACGTTGGATTCCCGGCTGGGCCCGTCAAAGGATACGAAGCGAATTCAAGCTATCAAGGCAAAGGCAGGTCCACCGAGATGGAAGACGGTCGAGTTTTACGTGTACGCGGTTGTGTTTGCCATTGCGGTTCCGTTAATGGTCAAGGCCCCTATTGATGCGAGCTCGGCGCGTAATCCCAACTATTCTTTATACTCTGACCTGTTAGAAGATGGGTGGATGTTTGGGCGA
This sequence comes from Blastobotrys raffinosifermentans, assembly GCA_003705705.2. Lineage (NCBI taxonomy): Eukaryota > Fungi > Ascomycota > Dipodascomycetes > Dipodascales > Trichomonascaceae > Blastobotrys > Blastobotrys raffinosifermentans. Next base: position 16,277 of record PPJH02000049.1, read on the forward strand.
AAAGTGGACAATTCAGATGCACAGTATTCGGGATTTCGAAACAATCTACCTTACTTGTCAGCAGTAATTTTGGCCCATTTATGTGGACGATACTTGACTAGAACAAAAGTGTCCAGGTTCAGCTACGACATTGGATTTGGCATTGTATACCTCAGCGTTCTGTATGGGGTCAGCGTATTCAAGATTTTGCTGTTATTAACGGCCAACTACAAGATTTCTCAGTTAGACCCCAAAACGGGCAAGATCGTGACTTGGGTGTTTGCAATGGTCACTTTATTTGTCAATGAGTTGTTAGAAGGTTATCCTCTTGCATATATCCACCCGTCTCTTAAGTTTATCGACACTAATTTTGGCGGATTGATGCCTCGATGGGATGTCAATTTCAACATTTCAGTGCTTCGCCTGGTGAGCTATAATTTTGACTCTTACTGGGCTAGAGAGAATAAGCAGTCCAAAGCTGAAAAGGACGAAAAGGTCACTCGGCTAGATGAAAAACAGCGCGTTTCGCTTCCCTTAGATTCGCAAGACTACAACTATAGGAACTACCTGGCATATGCATTGTACGCCCCCTTATTCATTGCGGGTCCTATTCTAACATTCAATGACTTTGTACGACAGTCGCAATCACCATTGCCGACCATTAACCGTAGATTTGTTCTTCGGTACGTTGTGAGATTCTTGTTCTGCATGCTGACAATGGAAACTTTGCTTCATTTCACATACGTAGTGGCCATTTCCCAGCGCAGAGCCTGGGAGGGTGACTCTCCATTCCAGATTTCCATGATTGGCTTGTTCAACCTGAACGTCATTTGGCTCAAGCTGCTTCTGCCATGGAGGCTATTCCGATTGTGGGGTCTGCTGGACGCTATAGATGCCCCAGAAAATATGGTGCGGTGTGTCAACAACAACTACTCTGCCCTATCCTTCTGGAGGTCATGGCACCGTTCCTACAACCGATGGCTCACTCGGTATCTGTACATTCCTCTTGGAGGGTCAAACCGACCTATAATCAACTCGCTAGTTATCTTTTCGTTTGTAGCGGTTTGGCATGATATCCAGCTCCACCTACTGTTCTGGGGCTGGCTGGTTGTGTTGTTCATTCTGCCAGAGGTTGGGGCAACCATGGTGGTGCCAAGGTCCAAATTTGGCGACAAACCTTTCTACCGACACCTTTGTGCGCTTGGCGCAGTGGTTAACATTTGGATGATGATGATTGCAAACCTAATTGGCTTTTGCGTTCACTTGGATGGTATGCAGGAGATGCTGCACTCCATGTTTCGCACGGTAGACGGACTAAAGTACGTCATTGTATCTACAAGTTGTCTATTTGTGGGCGCACAGGCCATGTTTGAGTTCCGAGAGCGGGAGCACAGAAAAGGAATTGATTTGAGATGCTAATGATGATATAGGCTATGTAAAAATCTTAGACCTTATTCCAGTTGTCATGAGCGTTTGTAGTCTCGGTCCATTGAGGTGCCTTAACGACAGGGGCCTCCATTGTATCCTGGGACACGTTTCTCAGATGTAGAGGAGTCTGAGTTACGGTAGGAGGAGCCTTCTTGTCCACCTTGTTTCCCATGCAGTATACTGGATGCCAGTAAATGAAAATGCAAGTGACCGCGAACATTAGCAGAATGTCAAAAATATACATGTAAACCTCATGGCTCATAAGATAACCTCCATAACCCTGAGCATACTCTATTACTCGGAAGATTGATCGGATCAAAATGAGAATGGATCCAATGTACAGTACGTTGAGCATTGTCTGCCACTGAATTCGGTAAGGTCCATCTTTAGGCCAGTGGTTCTTGCACAGCCGGCGATTGGCGATGATTGAGGTGACCACGAACATGCCAAAGAAGATCAATTGAATTACCAGACCTCCAATAACAATATTGGACCCAGTCTTGGCGGAGTCTCCTCCTTGGGCCTGAAGTCCTCCTCCACCACACTGAAGAAGAAACGATAACACGTCACCGGTTACAAAAATTCTTGTCATCCATCGCACAGATACAATGGATGCAAAATGGGCTCGGTAAAATACAAGCATTCTACCAAGAATCATGTAAATGGATGCTGCAAACAGAGCGGGGGCCAGCAACACAAACAGCATTTGCATTGCATAGAGGGGGATATCGCCAGGATCATTGCGGGATGCCAGTCGAATTGCGAATCCTAAGAATTCAAACGCTACCCCAATAAAGAATGGAATAAAGTACCACACCCTTTTTCTAAACATAATATACCCATGTCCGGCCAACGTGAACAGGAAAACAGCCAAAAAAATTCCTGCGCCAGCCCCTGAAGGTTCATATCCATAAATGTTGTCGTGTTCAGCCATGTTTTTCTGTTAATCTGATGGTTCATTGTGGAAAAATGGCCCGCTTAAATAATTTTGTATCCACAAATCTGTCGCTTCGCCAACCTCGTCAAGGTCGGGTTTTGGTGCCCAAGCCTCCTCGGCAACGTCGGGTTCTCCCAGCCCCTGCTCGTCAACTTCGGGTTCGGGGCCCTACCCGAGCGATCGGCACTACCGCCGCATAACGGTCAACTCTAAAGTGCCGTATATCCAGGGTCCAAGTCTGCCACAGCCGGTGACATTTGGCTATTTTTATCCATTTACAGGTGAGACGTGCATTACCCTGCATTTTGGACAATTAAGCGAGTAGTTTGTGATCCAACAATGTTGTGAAATTCTTGAGACTCATGATACTCAGCTTACGAAACAACATATAGGACAGGTTTGAACGATTGGAAAGGTCATGAGACATGGACTTGGCGGTAATGGACAGTACATTCAAGCGGAGATTGATATTACTTCATTGTTCCAGTTGAACCTTGGCGATGTCTTAAGCGGATACGACGATCAGTCCCTGACTTCCAAGCCCCTTCGCCTATTCCACCAGTGCTAGATATGCAATGTAGGAGCCGTTAGCCATTGGCCATTCCAACAGTAATTGGTCCTGCAACGTTGTACATCTGGAACAAACGGCAAAGGGTCCAGGAGGCTTATATACCCAAGTGAGAGTTCACGATTCTAAAGTTAAAGTTATCAACGTCATTGATAGAAGGAACTCAGGTGTCCTAAGGCCGTGCTAATGTTCATCGGCACAGTCTCTCTGTTACGGTCTGGCCTAGTCTTGTTGGCATGGTGTTTTGGCACGGTCTTTCTGATCTATTCTTCCTGGCACGGCCCTTCGGGCTATGGTTGTGCGAAATAAGGTCCCTATTGGGTATCCAGAAGTCTATTCCCCCATACCACCTATTAGTCAAGTTATTCGTGACAGTCTGCACACTTCATCTTCCTCTGCCAACTAGTGCACAACTGGCACACGCCTTCTAGCAGCTGTACGTGTGGATCTTCGTACGCGTGCAGACTCTGCCTGCCCCTTGGTGCATAACCGTATTGACTTCCGACCATCGCCAACCTAATATTCCTTACCACCTCATTCCCGGCTACTATTCATCGTTATCCCTGGAATCAACTTGGACCCAAGCATCTTCCGTGAACCTTCCTAGCAAGTATCTGAAAGAACGCGCGTTGTAGCAAAAATGTGGGCGTGAGTTGTCAATCCGTTTCGATTCAGTATGATCCGCGCCGACACACTAACCAATGCGACACCCGCTCTTTTACCTTATTACCTTACCCCAGTACTGCTGAATCTCTGAATCTCTGGCCCAAGTGATGACAGATCTCCTGTACTAACGTCTTTCTCGTCCTTCTTCGCGTCCAACTCCGTCCCAACTTCGTTCCATCTTTCGCTCCAACTCCCTCTCCAACCGCTTCACCACATGTGTCCCTACTGCAGCCTCAGTGGACAGACATCCTGATCTGCACTGTTATGCAGGCCCCGATGCACAGTTATGCACTGCCCGAAGTTCCACGTAATCGTGTTCTCGCGTCGGTTCGCCCACGTACGCGTTTCTCAAGTCGGCTTGCGTGTTTGTTCCACTAACTGGCGTACGCACTGAACCCACAATACGTCCTCCGGCACACGTAAGCTGCTTAGAGATCAAAAGAGCGGTAATAGTCACAGTCTCGTGGGTCGGCAGCCGTGCAAGCGGTCGCATCTCTCCGGTATCTATATATAAACTGCGGATATTTCCTTGCTGTTGTTGTTTCTTGTTAGTTTTCTTTGATAACCGTTAGGAAATAGGGTTATCATAGTCTATTGTTACGCACAGGAACAGGCGTTTGTTTTACGCACCTTGCCAATTCAAAAGGATCCAACGTTGCCGCTTATCTAAAAGAGCGTATACGAACCTTATCTGCAGATTTCTTTTGAGCGTATTTAGGAATCCGCGATTTATATCTCCGGATTGCAAGGTGGCATTATTCAGTACGCCGCTTGTTAGTTGATGGGTCTTGAAGAAATGTGCCTCTGGTGCTGTTATTAGACTTTTTGATCATGCGAACTCAACTGCGAAGTACGAGGTTTGTGGCTGCGGCCGCCATTGTGGTGCTGATAATCTTTAAGATCTGGACGGATAAACAAAATGGACAACCGAAGGCCGCGGCTCCTAATAGCGTTGGTAGCCCTAGTAGCCCATTTACGGACGAACGTACACATCCGGAGCAGCCTCCACGGACAGCGATAGTGGATTGGGTTGACAAGGCGGATAAAGTTGGCGGTATTGATAAGGTAGATATGGTCGACAAAGCTGGATACAAGGACCATTTTGACGAATACTTTGCAAAAGCCGAAAGCTATGAGCGAGAAAACGCGACTTTTGTCACATTGGCCCGGAATTCTGACCTGTGGTCCTTAGTAGACTCTATCCGTCACGTCGAGGACCGTTTCAACCACAAGTACCATTATGACTGGGTGTTCCTCAACGATGAAGAGTTCGACGAAGACTTCAAGAAAGTAATCGATTCGCTTACTTCTGGCAAAACATATTATGGTAAAATCCCCTCGCAGCACTGGTCTTACCCATCATGGATTGATCAGGAAAAGGCTGCCGAGTCCAGAAGAGACTTGGAAGATCGAGGAATTATTTACGGAGGCTCCGAGTCGTACAGACACATGTGCCGATTCGAGTCTGGCTTTTTCTATCGCCATCCATTGATGAACAAATACAAGTACTATTGGCGAGTGGAACCCGATATCAAATTGCACTGTGACATCACGTACGATGTGTTCAAGTTTATGGCCCAGAATAAGAAAACGTACGGGTTTTCCATGTCCTTGTACGAGTACGTGGAGACAATCCCTACTCTTTGGGACACCACAATGAAGTTTGTGCGGGAGAATCCAAATTACCGGCACAAGCATGCTTTAATTGATTTTATCTCTGAAGATGGCGGTCTGACTTACAACAATTGTCACTTCTGGTCCAACTTTGAAATTGCAGACATGGACTTTTGGAGGTCTGATGCCTACAGGGATTACTTTTCTTACCTTGATAAATCTGGTGGATTCTTTTACGAGCGATGGGGAGATGCACCAGTTCACTCCCTGGCGGCTGCTCTTTTCCTAGACCAGGATGAAATCCACTTTTTTGATGACGTTGGATACTATCATGTTCCTTACAACAGTTGTCCTGTTGATGAAGAAGTTCGTCGAAAAAACAGATGCTCCTGCAATCCAGACGGCAACTTTTTCTTTGATGACTACTCATGCACTCAAAAGTACTACAAAGCGAAGGGTTTAGATATTCCCACTCGCAATTAACCACTTAATGCTATGTAATTAATCTATCCACTCACGAACACTGCGCAGACTTCGGTCTCTTATTTCCTATGTCCTCAGTTTCTGTTTCCTATGTGCTTTAAATTGGTCACCTATGGTCCTGCCACCAACTCAATTGTTGTCCAGCCAACAAAGGCACAATGATAGGAAATCACCATCTACAGCAACCAGACTAACGTATCAATACACGTACTCACGAAGGACATCATTCATCACTGAAGTTAACCTCCTCATCGTCATTGGTATCAGCCAACTTTCAGAGCTATGCTATCCTGGGGCGCCGCACCGTTATCAGTGAGACGCCGAGTGGTCTTGGTTGAACGTCGCAATTGAAGGGGAAATGGACAGTCAGCCAATTGTAGATGAAACGATGGAAAAGTGTTGTAAATGATGCGAATTTGGCTTATAATCGGTACAGTTGTAAGACTTTATTGGGACAATGGTATCACAGTGTCAAATTCTGATACTCTGGATTTCCGGTGCAGGACTATTTGGTATTACCCTTATAGCCAGATTTGAAACTGAGGTTCCTCTGGACACTAATGACATGAGGCACACAGATTGCCTGTTGGGTCCACTCGCATTCTCTTAGTAGTATCGCAGCAATTGGGCTGTCAATCCCACTTTGTAGAGACTTTTATGGAGTCTGCGTAAATGACCCCTCAACAATGTTACTCACAGCATCTCTAGGACAGGGTAAAGGGAGCACGAAGAGCTAACCAGCACACTATACAACAGTGGCCTCATCGTATAGTGACAGTAGACAGTCACTCTCCATCACAGCTTGACTATCAGAGCCAATGCGACAAATACTCTGTAGGCGCCCCCAAAATATCCCGACACACACCTGGCCTTCGGGAAGATACAGAAGGGGTCGTTATTACAACCTGTCCGCATCCATCGCCCATACACGGCCCAAGAAATAGCCTCTAAATCTGCAACGTGGCTACAGCTGCTATCCGCACCAATCTTGAAATAGACGTTACCAGATTTGTCATTTTTTAAGAATCTTTGTATGTGATGGGCTTTTTCGCGAGGACAGAGGTCTGGCTTATGATAATTTGTGAGCTGTGCGAATGGCAAGCTGATACATGCAGCAGCGACAGAGGAGATGACATACCTTGATATCGAGTTCCCTTCTAGTAGAGAGTTTATCAAAAGTATAAAAATCGCAATGTACGGGAGATAGATAAAATTCATGAGATGAGAATAGGAAACAAAATATGCCTAAAGCTTATATTATATACACGAGTATCATGACATCATAATCATCAATGGGATACTGTGGAGAATATCGGCTCAAAGCTACTGCGGCCTATTTCTGGGGAACCATGTGGGTTTGTTCTTTCTCCCCTGAGGGAATTACGTCATATAACGGAGAACAAAATTATATGGATCACTCAAATTGAGCAATCATCCAGGAATAGGTCTTGCTTCTTTGATCGAGAAGTTGATAGACTTATGAAGTTATCTGACTCAAAATCGAAACCAAACCAGTGGCCAAACTGGCTGACCAATGTTGCCATGTTTGGAGGGTTATGGAGTGCAGCATTTTTTATTGGTACAGCGATTGGTCTAGTTGTTGGGTGGTTCAAGAACTCTGACAGTCACATCTATCCTAGAGGTGAATGGCATACTCTAGAACTTCCCTATGGTAGTGAAAAGTTCCAAATGTACCTAAAGATTGACACCGAAGGACGCAATTGCGATAGCACAGCAATGAAAGATACAATTGCCGGTTCCGTTAAAAGGCAATGGCGCAGGGGCTTTTGCACTGATGACGGCTATTGTACAGTACCGCAACTTGCATGTCTCTATGGTCATCATGGTGGTACTTACAAGACTTTCGCTGCTTTTGGAACCGACGAACAGGCTGTGAGAGTGTCTGACTGTAAGAATATCGACATGGCTATAGATTGCACTGGGGATATGTGTTAATGACTCCTAATATCTATCACGACACAACCATGTACTCTATATTTAACAATCAAGTACAGATAATTCTATATCAACCATTTTAAGAATAAATTGTACTAATTCCGAAGGCTCCACAGCTCCTCTAGTATCCAGTATCCTCAACTGCTGGAGTTTGGTAACCAGTGTCGATCAATGACGTTCAATGTATTAGTTTCTGCGAGATAACGGAGTAACCGACTTGGTAACCTGCCAATAAAAACGTACCCGTTCGCAAAAGCTAGGGATATGTCTTTCTTGTACAAACTATTCTACATATCGCCAGTGAGGTGCGTGACTGCCAGTTCTGTTTGTGTCGTATACCCTCTCGCTTTTTGTCAAGCTCCTTTTCGAATCCATTGAATATTTTACGGGTAAACTGCTTTTTGATCGGGAGATTTACAAGAAATATGAGAAACAAATTTGGGAACTTCGATGGCAGCGTCTCAGCGCACTTTCTGGTACCGACTCGGAATTTATATACTAAACAGAAGGTCACAAGTCAATTCTAAAAGAGAAGTATGATTGATCCGAGGAGAAGGACAGCCATCAACACGCAGTATTCTATCTAAAGTATAGATGTCTATTAAGGTCCAGCAAATGACAGTGGAACGAATCTGCTTCACCTCCAATTCAATAATTATCTTGGGTATACTAAGATGAACATAGAGTACTAGAAATATAGAGGTGATGTAGGAATAGTTCTTCAAGTAAATCTAGCAGGTATCAAGTACACATTGTCGACGTTACCAATTGGTTTCCGATACTCAACCCCTTTCGAAGTCCATCCACATCACCGTTCCAGCTTCAACCGTCGCAAAAGTAATCGCCTTGAAGCACCTATACCTGTTAACGTCCGTACCATCTTCAGTTGTGCAACCATCTTTGATGCTAAGTAAATGTACGACAGCTCCAACTGCATCCAGAGTTGTCTTTAGCGTCGTTATGCCATAGCCGATTAGTAAATTCCTAACCAGAACCTTACCAAGCATCCAATAGGTAGGCGTGTCCGGGTCTCTTAGGGGCAAGTAAATTAAGACGGCAAGTAGGAAGAGCAATAAATTCCTAACAAACATCTATTCCGTGTACTTGAAGTTGGAATACAACGTACAGAATAATGAAAGTATCTATTTCCAACTAAAGTATCCCTTTCTGGCGCTTGGATGGTTGACCTGCATTTGAACTCCGCGCCCTGGAATACGTCTACCGCTTATCGGCTTATCTGGAGTATTGACAACTAATAATCTGACCAGGGTATCTGGACTACTCTTTGTGATTTTGAACCTTCTCCAAATTCTCCTGTTCATCCTTAAGACAAAGGTTCTCCAAATCTTTGCTGAGTCTCGCTCCTGCCGCAAGTAAATTCTCTCCATACCGTTCAGATATTTGAGGAGTGGCAAGATACTTTAGTAGGTAGAGCTCTAGGTTGTTGGACACTATATTCACAATGACATTCAGGCAGTACAAAGGAAGCAAGACAGAAATTTTCACCGTTCTAAAGGTGGAGAAAAGTTGGCTTTTGAATTCCTCGTACAATCTGATCATCTTGTCTTTCGTGGTAACAAAATGAAGTGGAAACGAGGAAATAATTTGTAGCGCTTATTTGTTCTCCGTTCAGTAGGACGTCTGATGGGTAGCTAGGTGGATACCATAGAAAACTTGTGAATGCAATAGACCTCACTATATTGGAATAGTTCTCGTTGAAGGGCCTGGGAATAATCATATTTGCAATGCGCCTTGTATCCAATTACGGTCGTGAGGAGTACCTTGGATAATTCAGTTACAGCGCAATATCCTGGGATCATCCCAGCAACAGATCATGACCTACCTTTATCAGGTCTCCATATTATCCCGATTTTGCTCACTATTCAGATAGAGAATTTCATTGTTGAGTTTTACTCTTGCGGTATTCAAATCATCTTCAAATCTCGCAGCAATTTGAGGATTACCAAGACGTCGTAACAGGTAGAACTCCAAGGAGCTGGACGCTATATTCACCATGACATTCAGGCCATATAGTGGCATCAGAATGACCATGTATTTTACTACTCTGCCTATGTAGCAAAGGTGACTTTTGAAATTTTCGTAAAGTCTCATGTTGGGTCTTTCGTGAATGAAGTGGAAGCAAGCAGCAAAATTCACTAAGAGTGTCCGATGTCCTGCATTTGTTCTCCGTCTATCAGCAGGACCCTGACATGCGAGGCCCTATCGTTGTTACTAGACCACTACCGCCGTCCGTACCGTTTAGGCAAGGAGAATAATGTTCCAGCAATTGCTATAAATGCCCTTTCCTTAGCCTTTATTACAGCTGGCCTATGCGCTCTCTGATCAAGATATTGAGAAGCAAGAGGAGAAAACTCCCTTCGTTGAGTAAGTTACCCGATGAAATACTACAGGCGATACTGGAATACGCATCTTCTGATGGCGTTAGACTGCGACTAGTATGCCGCCGATTTAACGCTATTCTCTCTTCGCTGTTGCTGTCATCGATAACCGTCTATTCCGACACTTGCTTCAGATATTTCTACCTCTTCAACCTCCAAATAAATGATCACACTAAAAAGGGTTCCTTACGTGAAATGATGTATTTTCCTATCAGCTCTCACGTAACTCATATCACAATCAAGCTGTCGGAGTATGAAAACTTCTTGAATATGGCCTTAAAACCATATAAACGTCTGCTGGTGCGCATTATAAAGTACATGACAGCTCTCAAAAGAGTAAAGCTGTTACACGATCTCTACTGGGTTAGAATAGGAGCCGAGGCCGCGTTGCGTACACTGGTTGCATATGCACAAAAACGTATTCCCGATAATATTCACAGTGAAGTAGAGCTAGCCATGGCTCCTTATTGCTTGGATGCAAGATCGGTGTCATCACAACCTGAAGATTGGAAAAGCTGGGGAGGTGTCGAATACCACTTCAGGGAACAATGGCCAAGGAATATTGATGGGGAACTGATAGATTCGCTGGATATTGGTGCTGATATCGAGCGAGGTTATCATCCCGCCACCTATGGACTTGAAAAACTAGCTCGGGAGAGTATAAAGAGTATCTCTAATCGACACATATTCTTTCTTGATAACCGTATGGTCCCGGGGAAATTTCTTTCTATACAGTTTCCAAACGGGTTCCCGGTGCACCTAAAGAAGTTGCATCTAAGGCATCCACTGATAATTAACTGCACTGAAATCCTATACATGCTACGCAACTGCCAGCACCTAAAAGACTTGTCCCTGTTTGTCATTTTCAACATGGAGTCCCATGAACATGGCCTTCCTCCTGGATTGGAAACGCTGGAACTATTAGAAAGCGGTGGGACCATACTGCCCGCTTCTTATGAAGGGTTGGGAAAGCTGCGATATACATTCGTTGGAGAACCCAGTGATGGTCACGTCAGCAGAGTGCATCAGTTCACACGTACCATCCCCGATCTTAAAGTGAACGTTGTAAGCTCTAGTGATTTTATGGAGGCTATGGCAGAGTGGCGGTCAATGGCTATTATTGCTACTCCAAGGTTTTCAACGGAAAATTATGGCAGATATCTGTTACAGAGCTGTGACCACTTTGAGTTTGGATGCTGTATTTCCAAACGGGCACCACTTTCGCTGAGGGAGGACATTCTCCTGATGATGGACGGCGTGCGGCGCCCCTGATTTTATCTAAGAAATACTCCAATTCTCAGAATAACTGTTACAATTCAATTAAAGATGTTCTTTTCCATTGAGACGGGCAGCCCGTTTCTGATTGAGCAGTTTCGTAATTACTTTGGGAAATCTCGTACTCCATGTGACCGGTACATATTGAAAATAATCTAGCGGTTCCGAAATGGCGTTTGCTTCCTTCAACACTATAGGTACAGGTGTCTCTCTGACATCGACTAGGATTGTCGCATACTACTCGTAGGTACCTCTGAAGCTAGCTTTTGTCGCATACTCGGCATAAGGCCCTTTGTGCTCGTTGCACGGGTTCACTTATCTCAGTAATATCCAAGTCCCTATGGAAACAATAAATTAAATACTTCCCCTTGCTCTAGAACTATATATTCGCTCCGCACAGGTTGGCAATCTCCACCACAAGCCGAGAGTACTCTCGTCCATCCACGTACACACTCTTGCTAAGCTTTTCAATCATATCATTCTTGTCCTTCCACTTATCCTTCCACTCTTCCTCCCTTTCCGTGCCCCTCGGTAGCAAACAGTCAATCGCGTCCAGCCCAGAACACCTGTCGTACCTACACTGAATGTCGCACCCGCACGCCTCCCTTGGCATCCCGGATGTGCCACAGACCCCCTTCCCGTGGAATTTCAGCTTCTTGCCCAATTTCCTGTTTTCCCATCCCCTACTATACCCGCATTTGCTCGGTCGACGCAATGCACCCAGACATACTTGCGACAGTCCTATACGTAGACACCGCATGAGTCTCTCTCTTGACCCCGACTCTGCGTGCGGGATCTTATATCTAAAGTCCCAACTTGCGTTCTCCTGCGCCTCAAAGCGCAGGCACAGTCTGTATATCACCAGCGCAATTTGGTGTATGTTGCGACCATACACCACGGTCTTATGTACCATCCGCGGAGTGTTAATATGGAGACCTTCAATATACTCCGAAAAAATCGCCCTCCGGCTCTCAGCAGTCCTGCGAATACCTGCAGAACACACCGCCAACTGTTCTCGTCGCATTGCTTGCCGCTCACCATAGAAAGACACCCTGTCCCAGGCATTCGACAGAACCTACACGACGTGTCCACTCGAACTAACCAGCGATCTTCGTATATCAACTCCACGCCCTCAATATCCTCGCTTCTTACCAGCGGACAGTCTACAGTCGTTGGACGGTGACACCAGTCCCGTCCTGCCAGCACGCATATAGGACACTCCAAGCTCCACCGACGGAGGTGCTCCCGCAATACGTCACACATAAGCTCATAATTGTACTTGCTGCGGACCCCTACTGGCGGTATATATTCTGGGGCCATGTCTTCTGCGATCAGGCGCATCAGCGCGTCAGACACCTCTTCAGCCTCCTTGTCGAGTTCGTACACCTCAAAGTACTTTATCCCTTTGATCCTGAAAACAATCTGCACCTTTATTTGCTTGAATGGGCCCCATGGTCGTATAAATTCGCCCCTCAAGGGGAACATCACTCCCTTTGGCCTCCTCCACACTTTGTATTTGTGCCCTTTTTCCCAGTGCATTTTCATATGGTTCAGATTGTGGCAGATGTACGTGCAGTCTGGCAAGTCGCACCTGAAAGCGTACTCGGGTTCGCCCAACATTCGTATGGCGGGAACTGGCTTTTTTGGCCACACAATATTGTTGATAGTCCTTTTTAATGGCCACCTATAGACTCTATTGGCGATCTGCCTGGCCTCTCTTGGAGACCGCTCATGGGTTTCACGCAGGTGGGATGCAATCTCTGTTGGCTCAATTCCTATACGGCACTCAGTGCAAACTACGATTCCGTATTCATGTAAAAGTTCGTACGGTCCAGTACTATGATTTGGCTCAATGGGCGTATGCGCTTCTGGGGATAGACTCTGTTCGCTTTCAGAAGACGATATATATTCTGGCTCTTGGTTCGGTGCTTTGGCGCTTGGCTCGACACAGCTTTCATGGGCCGGGCTCAGAGTCCTCCTCTTCTCAATGCCGTGGTCTGCCTCTGTACGTCTCTTACGCAACTCTGGTGCAAACAGAAACCTTATCGTCTCACTGAGAAAGACAGCAGGTGCAGGATGTCTAGCCTGGTTCGTTCGCGTCGACATACTTCGTCACATCACAATATCGGACGCATTAATAACAGCCGTCTTTATCAATTACAGTACAACTTTATCTACTAAAATTCAGGGGCGCCGCACGCCATCCACCGACTGGAGAATGTCAAATCTCACACTCTGTAACAGATAGCAGCCCAAACTTGGAGCCTCAACAGTGAAACAGTTCCCTCGGTCGTGCATTTTACCAGTACCAGCAATCTTTTGTATGACTATATACTGACAGTGCTAGTCGCGAAGTTCACTACTTGACTCCGAACCACATTATCGGTGCTGCTCAGTCCAGTGAACGTCTCCATCTGGTTATTGGCTTGTGTAAAGTTTGATAGTTAGAATCCCCTTGTCGTGCAACGCTGTATTCAGACACGTTAATGCGAGAATGTCACAATAAGCTGCATAAGTGACATAAAGAGCACCATCCACATTATCTTCTTGATCTCGGTGAGCTCAATAAGCTGTTTTTCCCTGTAATCGACTTCTTCTTCTGTTGAACTTGCCATGGATGAATGGAGTTTAAAATGACTAAAGTAGTGTTCTTTTGTACAAGGGTATGATTGAGAGTGTGGGGTAATGGCATGATAACGGAGAACAACCAAAAAAGGCATATGCTAGCTTGGATGAACAGCTGATTACGCTGTCATTGGGAACTAGGAATTGGAAAACAGTCATATACCCATTATATTACCATTAATAACCGTAAGGCGCGGTATGTCTAGCCGAACAGACCTGTAGTAGTTGCCTCTAAAATGGCCCTTCTATGCTCTGTCTATTCGCCTTATGTTGCCGCCCTCTTCTTTCGAGAGCAGGGACTTGAGGCCGGTGAATTACGGTAATACGTTCCATTTCTTGCATGCTGAGTGGAATCCTATCTATCTCAGCTTCGTTCCACTCATCACTATCCTCCAGTTTTAAGTACACACATACCTTTCTTTAAGGCTTATCGTTAACGCCACCCTGTGCGCATTTGTTTAGTCCATACCCATCTGAGCCTTTGCAATTCATACTTAGTACCGACTGCTCGCTCGTGCCAATTACTCCCCATACCTTGTATGTGCCAATATGATGCATCATATAACATGTAGACTCGCACAGTCCCGCTTTGTCATCGTCAGAACCGTCAGTATCATCGAGCGCTCTGTAGATACCTCCTCTTATGGTTTCCATTGGTACTTTAGTATCACAGTGGGTCCCCTCAAATTCCAGCTTATACCACACTCCCGCAATGTTGCCTGCTGCAGTCTGACAGTCGTGAGTGTCTGAGTACTGTTTAATTACCATAGTGATTCCGACAGCTAACGCAAATATTACAGCTAGCCCCCGTGAATTATTGCCTATCCCTCTGTAGTTGCTGTTGAGTACGACAGAAAGCAGCATAACACATATAGCAAATTCAATAGCAGCATGTTGCGCGCTCTCGGTACCAAATCTAGCCACTGCTAATATGAACGTATATGCCGCTATCACAGTTGCGCATATTATTGTTGTGAAGTGTCGTGGTCTCTCCATAAAGAATCGTGTTTCACTGACTCCGATTAACTAAATCCTGCCGTTCAAGGTTGATATTTATATCTACCGGTGCCCCGCTTTCTCGCTTACTCATATTCTCCCTGTGTCCCTTCGGTGCGATCCCTGGATGCCTCCTGTCGCGTCATAAAACCTTGATTTTGGGGTCCCTATAAAACACCGTTATACTCAGTGAATTCTGCTCATTCCGAAAACATTATAAACTCACCAGAACTCCCAAATTTGACCATTTTCAGGTACTTCCTAACCCAACCAAGGGATAACGACGATTGCTTTGATCTCCGAGAATGAGTGCCCATCTTTCAAAACTAGAGAATAGGCGTCATACGCGACAAGTCCAATGGTAAAAGAATATGCCTAAAAATCTGTGTCGTAGGCAGTAACACTATTATCAATTCCAATACCGTGACAGACTCCGCAGACTCCAGTCAACCCGGGGTTTGGCAGCAAGCGCCATGACTATAGCGTTATACGGAGAATTATAATTACCCTCTGGGATGGACATTGGCCCTGGCAGCAAGTGCGAACCCCTGGAGTTCAGTATTTCTCCTTTGATATCCGTTCTTAACTGATGTCTCAGATAGGGCCGCATCTGGAACATGGGGTATCGATAAGTGGTCGTCTGAACTAGTGCATAAGGCCCTGCTTCCCGTGCATGCAATCAGGCACCTGAGTTAGGTGCACCTCTAGCACTTGAGAATACTGATGCAAATTTCCTTACCATCCACTCGAGCTTCTCTAATTCCCGATCGCTATCCTCGTGGACCATCCGCTGCCCCGCAAAGACATGAATACCATGGAGAACTATGACTTCTGTGCGTACAGTAACTGTGGAGGTCCCTGATATAAAGTATAAAGTGATTGGTGTTTTACGACCTAACGGTCGCCATTACAGTTGACCATAGGACAGTGAAGATTAAATGAGCGATTCGTCGAATTTCTACCAACTCATTCAATATACGCTCTTCCACATCAACGTCTTCCGTATCAACTTCTGTCATTGAGAAGTAAGTATCCGGGGACACATCATGCTTATAGCTAGTTGAATGCGGGGCTAGGTCAGGTCAGACTAGACGGAGATCAACGTCCTGGATGTGTGGAGAGCGACTGTCGAGCCGCTGCTGGAGGAACTCGGGTGACCTTTTCAACCCATCTGCTGGTTCTACTAACAAATTAATGTTTCTATGATCATTCCCACCCTTCTGTGTTCATTCAGTCACGAGCTATACTCTGATCAATCTATGATCTGCAATCCAGTGGGCTCATCCAATATCATCATCACTCACAACGCTAGATTTGATGCAATTCCTGGAGACGCCGTGGATTGAAGTTTGATAGAAAGTGAGGAGCAGAGTTGTCCGCCAACCTGATGGGTAGATTATATTAGTCACAGTAGATGGTTCACGTTGTCGCTCTAGAACTCCACCACGGTAGAGTGCCTTCTCTGACATTTCTTTAAGCATCACGGAATCCCGCACCTAAAGCCATCCTATCCCCGAATAGCAACAGGAAATACGTTAAATCCACCGTCGATGAAAGGACCGATCCAACTAAGGATCCACCTTGGCGTTCAGTTATGTCCGACCATGGAGACGTGGAGACGCGGAGATAAAGGGTTGTGCGATCGTGGTTAGCGGAACTCCGCCTTTGGTTCTTTTGTGGGACTAGCTATTCGAAGAGACTTAAAAGTAGACCCGGCAAGGGATAGATTGTGTAATACTGTAGTAATGAGCGCATATTTAACGTTTCTTCGAGGAGTTGTCCCCTTCAGGTCGGAATACTCTGAGGGCTACCCCGATCAATCCGGGCGGACTTGGTTGGTCACCGGAGTTACAGTAGGAGGAATTGGATTTGAGTCGAGTAGATTGTTACTTAAAGCGGGCGCAAAGAAGCTATGGATAGTAGGAAGGAACCCAGAGAAGCTAGACCAAGCAATTGAGGCACTTCAGAAAGAATTCACTGATGCAAATGTAGCCAAATTGGTGGTGGACTTTGACAACTTGACTTCGGTTAAGCCCGGTTTGGAACCACTGCTGTCAAGTACTACGGAGCTACATGGAGTAATCCATAATGCTGGAATTATGCTGGCACCTACAGACCAAGTCACCAAGCAAGGGTTTGACAAACAGATTGGGGTTAACGCAATTGCCCCTTTTTTGATTCAAAGGTTCTTGGATGACCTGATAATTTCCGGAGCCAGGAATAGTCCTCCTAATACAGTCAGAATCGTTTGGGTATCATCTGATGGACAACTATTTTCTCCCTGCAACATTGACTTTTCGGAACTCAAGACTGACAGCAACAGCTCATTTAAAAGATACTGCCACTCTAAAGCGCTGAACGTGATGCAGGCAATTCTATGGGATCGCAAGCACCCGGATTCGGGAGTGCTAAGCGTAAGTGTTCATCCTGGAGTGACTAGCAGTGATATCAGTCGACATTTTCCAGCTTTCACGCGAGCGTTGGTGAAGAGTCTAGCCAAGTCTCCCTTATATGGAGCGTATTCGGAAATGTACGCAGCCTTGAGTCCAGATCTGACTCTTGAAAACCACAGCGGAGCTTATATCTTTCCATTTGGGGCAGTAGGAAGCGCGCGGAATGATCTTGTCAAGTACAGTAAAGGAGCCGATGGAGATAAAGTTTGGGAAAGATTTACTGAGGTCACTGACCCTTACATATAGTCACTGTCAAGGTTTATCAGCTATCAGTAATGATCAATGAAGGAAACTTAATGCAGATGGTAATTTATAATTCTATCGCTAAATAACATAAGAATCTAAGATACATGCTTACTGAGAGGAACAAAAAGACAGCCAATTGCTACTACCAGTGTACCAATAGCAATCCCAAGCAGCCCGCGCTGGTAGTGTGCCTCATTTGTGTTAAGAGTAGAGTAGCGGAATGCGAGACTGAATAAGATGCCACCTACGTTTCCCCAGGCTCCAGTGACTCCTGCAACAATACCACTACTGCGTTTATTAATATGGGGGACAAGCGCAAATGTGGCCCCATTAGCAGCCTCCATGAACACTGCCATTACTGCCAGGCCAATTATTAGGCCAGGAATGCTCAGATGTTTGTCAAGACTAAGCCATAGCAGGAAAATTCCTTGGAATAGTCCGCATGCTAGCATCCAGTACTTTTTCACGCGGACCAAGCCAAATCGTCTATACAGAATGTCCGCCATTAAGCCCCCAAATGGACGGCACACAATGTTCATTAAGCCAATCATGCTTCCCCAGTTTGAAGCGAGTTGTTGACTCCATTGCTGTCCGTGATTTCTAGCATGGGATTGGTAAAATCCTCCAAGAATTGCCTCAACTGCAAGCTCTCCACCAAAGGTGACAGCATATGGCAATGCTACCAGAAGGGTAGTAGGATGAAAAGCCACCTTAAGGGCTCGGAGTAAAACTGATCCTTTCGGACGTTCATCCTCTTCTACTAGTAGCCCCATTTCAATATTAGACACAGTCAGTTCGTCTTTCTTCAACTCTGTTGATACTCTGGACGAACTGGGCTCTGTGACTGGAGCTGACACAATAGGGGATTTAGTCCGGTTGGCCCATTTTCCATCTGGGCAATCAAAGCCAAAAATTAACATGACAATTGCAAAGAATACAATGAGAATGAGAGGGCCAACTAGGAAAGAGAACTTCCACGCGTCTGATATATTATATCCCCTGTTACGCATGCTAGTTTCGATCGCTGGCATCGTAAAAAAGGCTACTCCTGCACCAGCATCACCCCATCCTCCTCCTAAAGCGGTTGCCAAACCAATTATTTGTGGGTCAAAAAAGGCCATATTCCACATTTGACAAGGAATAAAAGTTCCTCCTAGAAACCCTACAAAGAAGCGAATCACATAGAGGCCCTCCTTGTTTTTGATTAGAGGAACTAACGCAGTTGGAATTGCACCGACCAATAAAGTGCATACCATGACGTATCTAGGGCCAAAAATATCACACAATGGACCAAGGCACAGTCTTACAATCATTGTAGATGTAAGACCGACAATATTGGCATTTGAAATGTCATTATGACTGAGGTCCAGGTCTGATGTAATTGTGGCCTGTAGGGGAGGAAATGCATACCATGACAAAAATGAAATAAAGAACCCAATCCAAGCGAAATGGAAACATCTTCCATATTTATCCCAGGGACGAAAGATTGGAATTGACAACGCTTTGTTATTTTCAGGGTTCACGCTTGGGGGCTTCCAAAGTGCCGATAACTTCATTTCTTCAATAATTGAGGAAAACTGGCAATCAAAAGGTCTCTTATATAGTGCCACAGACTATTGAAATCCTTTACGGACCTTGTATAAACTCCGCGATGATCCCTGCCAAGAGAACTTCGATTAAGAATCCTGGAGCGCCAAGCAGGTCTTTCTACAGTCCCGGGGTCAATTGTTGCTATAGAGACTGTATTTAGCAGCTAACCTACCCGTATCTTCTAGTGAGATAGTTGGAGATTGAATCTTATTTAGAACGCCCAAATATACATGATGAAGCTATTAGAGGTTAATCTAACTAGGTATAATCTTACTCGGAAGTGATTGAAGACCAAGCTGTCTTATCATCTCGTATGTTGCCATGGATGAACTAAGCTTGGCGAACCTGTCATACAAGGTCACTGCCCCCGATCTGATTACTATTTCTGCTGACAGCGACCTTCGCCGATTGCTTGGCAGTCTACAACCCCGGGGTTGACCGGCTTGAAAACTTTATCAAATCTATTGACAGACTCATTGGAGCCATATTACCTGGTCTAAAGTTGTTGGTTGCTGCTTTCCTCTACTGCACAGCTCTTGTTAATACGAGAGATGCGTGAAGGCTTGGACCCTGTATCTCCATTAAGGTTAGCTGCAGGGATCGGCGTTCTATACAGCTCTCGGCAGGGGCGCTGCCACTTTGTTTTCCTAAAGCATTTGCCCAGATTACTAAAGAATCAAAGCCATGTTCCCATGTAACAGGTAATTTCAGGCTCTACAATCCTTTCGCGTATTGTGATGCAAATTGTCCAATCGGAACGATGGCTGGATACCTTATCTACGATCACCGACGATCAGATAGCACTACCTTTTCGTGATTCGATAATGATAGCGGAGCTAATGCATGTAGCCGATTTCAGGGGTGGACATGGGCAAAACCCATATCATAGCAAGTTAAGTCAACAAGATCCATTACCATACATATCATTAAATTATCGTCGCAATTTCTTAACAAAGTCATTGGAGCCTAGGGGTATGAGAGCGCAGAGCACATTGACAAGCAACATGGCAATCGCGATTTCCCAAATACCCTTCTGGTAGTCAGTGGCTCCAGTGGCAGTGACAGAAAATCGGAATGCCAAGCTGAACAGAATCCCACCAATATTACCAAATCCACCAGTGATACCAGCAACAATACCAGAATGGTGAGGGTTAATATGTGGAACCAATGAGAAGTTTGCTCCGTTTCCTGCCTCCATGAACACGGACATAAAAGCAACGCCCACAATTAGCCCAGCAACCGTAATTCCAGTGTCAAGGCCAATCCACAGCAGAAAAATGCTTTGCAGAATACCGCACGTAAGCATCCAGTATTTCTTAACAAGCGTAGTCTGATACTTTTGATAAAGGAGGTCAGAAATATACCCACCCAAAGGACGAGTGAAAATATTCATCAATCCCATCATACTACCCCAGTTACCTGCCAATTGCTGGGTCCAGTTTTCACCCACTTTTTTGGAATGTGCCAGGTAAAAGGCACTGAGAATAGATTCCACTGCTAATTCACCTCCAAAAGTGGTAGCGTAGGGTAGTGCAGTCAACATGGTACGAGGATGGAAGGCGACTTTCATGACATCCCCAAAGGTGGGCTTCTCAATAAATTCTTCGAGCTCTTCAATAGCTTGACTCATTTCCAGATCAGTTTCACTAACAACCTCAGTAACTCCACCTTTTTTCTCATCCAGAGATGCGCGTGAAGGACTAGTCACGTCAGGAGTAAAAATTCCTGGGGTTGATGCAGTAGATTTCACAAGTCGTCTACCCACAGTCCTTTCCGACCATTTTCCCTCTGGGCAGTCATACCCAAACAAAAGAATTAAGATGGCAATAAATACAATTAGAATGAAAGGGCAGACCAAGAAGGCAAACTTCCACGATCGAGAATCTCCAAATCCTCTGTTCAGCAGACTAGTCTCAACAGCAGGCATGGTAAAATAGGCGACTCCTCCACCAGCATTACCCCAGCCTCCTGCCAGAGCATTGGCTCGTCCAACGACGGCGGTGTCAAAAAATGAAGTAGTCCACATCTGACAGGGGACGAAAGTACCGCCCAACAGACCGACAAAAAATCGAATCGCAAACAGGCCCTCCTTGTTCTTGACCAGTGGCACAAACGCAGTAGGGATAGCCCCAATGAGCAGAGTGAAAGCCATTGTATACCGGGGTCCAATCAAGTCACATAGAGGACCTAAGGCAAATCGAGCAACCATAGTGGCTGTCAGGCCTACCACATTTGAATTGGAAACATCTGCCGGAGTCAGCTTTAAATCTTTCTTGATAGATGCCTGGAGAGGTGGGAAAGCAAACCATGAAAGGAATGCTACGAAGAATCCCAACCATGACAAGTGAAAGCATCTGCCATATCGATCCCATGGTCGAAGCACTGGCAAGGTCAGTGCCTTTTTAGTGTCAGGATTGATTTCTGGTTTCTGCCACAGTGTTGCAAACCTCATTGTCTATGCTGTAATTAAGGACTATTCGACGGTATTTATTACATGTCAATACTGAAACATTATTCAAAATTGTGCCCAATGTCCCTTGCATACTACCCCACCGAGCGTTATGGCTGATAAGATCGAGATAAGCTGAGCTCTGATAACGACAAGATAAGGGTGTCTCGGTTTCAAAATTCCGATTTTGTTCGGTTGGATGTTACCCGAACCGAGCCTACAAGTAGTGCAGACCCTTAGCGTTATCAGTGCCGATAGTTCTTTATCATACATTGCTAAATTTCTGTGAAACCTCGGTATTACCAGAACCCGAATAGTCGTTACATGTGAAGTAGACCTATGCCAATTTTCAATACAATTTCTGTTATATGCTCAAAAATAGACTACCCTAAAATCTTCAATATTTCGAGATTTCTGCCATTCTTTAGCTGTTTCGACCATTCCTTCTGGCCCACATACTAGTAGCATTGAATCGTGACCCTCCTTCATATGCGACAGCTCGTGATCCATTATTTGGAGATCTATCCGTCCAGGAGTATGCTGAGTATTGCATTGGTCCATTTTTCCAGATAACCAGAACTTTATCTGGATACGGCCCCGTGCCATTTGTTCGAAACGGCACAATTCGCTTTTGCACAAAATATCACCTTCATATCTGTTTCCAAAAAGCAATACAGCTTCTGTAGTGTCTTCGGAATCCTCAGCAATACTTTTCAATACTTGGTAACAGGGAGTAATGCCACTTCCACCACTTATCATGTAAAAACGCTTAACAGTGCTCTTCATTCCTCGGAACAAAACAGCACCATTCCCATGATATTCGAAAGATCCAGTGGGTCCTTTGAACTCCAGGGGGTCCCCGACTTTGAGTTGCTCCAATAAGGTTGTCATTTTACCCCCAGGCTGGTCCTTATTAGGAAAGTAAACTTTGATAAGCAATCGGATTACACCAATCTCCTTGTGGGAGCTTACAGGGGTGTACGCCCTCATAACATACCCATTGCTATCTTTGGCCCTTAGGAATAAATGTTTTCCTACTGGTAATCCAGATGTTTGTTCCGGATGCTCCAGTTTAAATGTTAGGATCCTACTATCACTGGAAATAACTTCGCGCTCGGTCAGTTTCAATGTTTTCCACTTCTTAGGTTCCAAAAATACAGGACCTAGAGGTTCAGATGTGGTCTCTGTACCGACAGCAGCAGGCGTTGAAGCCAATGTACCAATATGATAATTCTTTAAAAGAGCTTTTGCAGTATCGGAATGGATGGCCATAAAGTCCTCAGTTACATCCGTTGCTGCGACCATTGTAATACTCTCTGGTCCTCCGGGATGCGACTCCAGATAGTCTGTTACGTCATAAACTTGGCCATCAACAACAATCCAGGGAGTTTGCTCATTTTCATGTTTCTGTAATTCTTCGTGCGAAATAATATTGTTCAAAACTTCTGGGTTTACCAGT
Organism: Blastobotrys raffinosifermentans; assembly: GCA_003705705.2. Taxonomy (NCBI): domain Eukaryota; kingdom Fungi; phylum Ascomycota; class Dipodascomycetes; order Dipodascales; family Trichomonascaceae; genus Blastobotrys; species Blastobotrys raffinosifermentans. The sequence goes on from PPJH02000049.1 coordinate 39,400, forward strand.
GATGGGCCCTCCTTCTTAGCTGCACGCTTTTTGGGAGCCGATTCATTGGTCTCTTCGCCATAATTATTGTCAAGAATGTCACCACCCTGAGCTTTGACTCTATCCATCCAGCCACCCTTTTGCAATGCAGGAAGAACTGGATGCTCAAAACGTAGAATGTTGCCCTCTTTTCTTATGGCTACGCGATACCACCAGTTGTTAAGCATCGAAGACACGTTCCAGTACATGTTTCGAGGCTGGACAGTCATGTTAATATCCATTGCGCGAACAAGAATACCACTTGAACTAGCAAGTTCACTAACAGGTACCTTGACGTCCCAGAAACACCAACAAAAGCAGAGATGCCGCTGGTACATGTCTATCTTTCCCCCAAAAAGTTCTTCAACTTTAGTTTCGCGGAAAGAATCTTCGGGGTAGTCAATTGATGCAAGCCTCCAGGTAGAACCGCCATCAAGACTAACTTCTACGTGCCCAATTCGGATTCCTCCACCGTTATATGCAAATCCACGGATTGTGAAGGACTGATCAGGAGAACCATCAATCTTTAGCTGGCTATCGTGTTCTGGAACAGTTGTGATAGATTGCACATTGAGATTCATGATGGCATAGCGTTCATCCATCCACCATTTCTGGTCTTCCTTTGCCATTTCTGGAGTGACCATGGTAGGTAGAACTCGATTATCATAGATGTGATAAAAGTTTTGGGATGGAGAATCAGTGATGGTCAACTTTTTAAGCCATTTGACACTTCTGCCTCCAATGACGCCTGGGACCAATGCTCGTAAGGGCCTGCCATGGTCGGGCTCTAGTAAAGCCCCATTTTGTTTCCAGGCGAGCATCACTGCTCTATCAAAATCCATAGCCCATGGGAGGATAATGCACGTTCCATAAGCGCCATTAGGAAGTTTATCGCAACCTTCCATACACAAGTACTTTGCGCCCCGCAATGGCCGGGCCAGTTTCAACACATCTCTCATTAGAAATCCAGTCCATAAAGATGTAGAAACACCGGCAGCTCCCCAGTTGAATCCGGTGCCCTTTTTTACCATGTTCTGTTCCTTTCTTCGGTTACCAGCACACACTAAGGTCACGGGAAGAGTTACCTGCTCGACCTCCTCGATCAATTCCCTTAGGCGAATTTTAAGTGGTCTTTCAACCATTCCATCAATCTCGATTTCCCAGTCCAGCACGTCGTTAGTAGATTCAGGTACTGGCCCATGGTTCCGGACAAAATGGAGCGAAGAGGGTGTAATGAATCCAGCGTTGTACAACAAGTCCAAAGGCGCCTCAGAATTGAATGGGTGAGCTCCAGTCAATCTCACAAGCCTTTCATCCCGAGCGACATGTGAGTCTGGTGTCTTTTTGTCAGTTTCCAGGACACATTCAGCGTTGTTGGGTCCTTGAAATGCTGGTCCGGTCAGGATTTGTTCAACTGTTTGGTATTCTGGTGCCATCAATAGTCAATGCCAACCATCCCCATGTACTGATAACGCCTATATATTCTCCAAAACTCTAATCATCGTCAAACCGTCCAATCTATTCGCTCGGATTACTTATCACCACGTTCCAAGGGGTCTTATCTCCGATCGGCATTTTTCACCCCGAAGTGGAACTATATCTTATCAGTTCGGTTCGAAAAACCCCGAGGTCTCCCGAGGAGACGATAAGCATGATAAGGTTAAAGCAATTTATTACTTGGGGCATCCCGGTAAGTCTCTACAATTGCTTAACTTTATACTAACAACGACAATGACAATGACAGACAGTGGATTGGTCACACCACCGAAGCAAATTGTCCTGGTGGGCTTCGGAATGGTTGGCATGTCCTTTGTGGAGCAGCTCCTGGAACGGGATCTATTAACCAGAGAATACTGCGTTACCATTCTTGGAGAAGAAAAGTACTTGGCCTACAACCGAGTGGGATTGGCCGACTACTTTTCGCACCAGTCAGTCAACGACCTCTATCTCAATGACACTGCCTGGTATGAAAGCATAGATCCACACCATATGGTGTGCCGAGTGAACGAACCCGTTACTAGTATTGACACCAAGACCAAGAAGGTTTTTACTAACTTGGGGCATGATTATAGTTATGATATCCTCATCATGGCCACCGGAAGTCGGGCGGTTCTACCAACGGAGATTATCTCTCGGTCCCTTGGATACGAGCCTTCAGTGGAGGAGTCTCGTTCGCATGGAATTTTTGTCTATCGCACCGTAGATGATCTTCAGGAAATGATTCGCTTTTCAACTGAAAAGTTTGAGACTAAAGGAAAGCGTGCCATTGTGGTCGGTGGTGGTCTACTGGGATTAGAAGCTGCTAAATCACTGCTGGATATGGAGAAGTTCCAGAACATTTCAATTGTCCACCGCAGCAAATGGCTTCTTTCACAGCAGCTAGATCAAACTGGAGGAGAATTCCTGTGCAAGTCTGTCAGGGAACTTGGCGTTGAAGTGAGATTGGGGACCGAGATTGAATCCCTCAAGTTCACTGATGGCCAACTTTCTGGAGTAAAGTACAAGGACGGTACAGAGGAGGACTGTGAACTTATTTGTTACGCCATTGGAATCCGACCTCGCGATGAGCTGGCGGCCGCATCCGGGCTCAAGTTAGGTGCAAGAGGCGGCATCGACGTGAACAGCTCTCTTGAAACATCGGTCAAGGACGTCTATGCAATCGGAGAGTGTGCCAGTTGGAATGACAAGACTTTTGGTTTGATCGCTCCTGGTGTTCAGATGGCCGACGTTCTGACCTGGAATTTGACCCAGGCAAAGATGCATAAGAGCAAGCTATTCACTGAACCTGATCTCAGTACTCGCTTGAAGTTAATGGGTGTAGACGTCGCCAGTTTTGGAGACTACTTTGCTGATACCAACGGCCCGAGCAAACTACCAGGTCGAACCAAGAAGACGACTCCTCTGGGACCCAGTGACGTGCAGGCTCTGACTTACCAAGACCCATTCAAGAACATCTACAAGAAACTCATCTTCACCAAGGACGGAAAATACCTCATTGGTGGCATTCTTGTCGGGGACGTGAGCTCCTATACCAAATTTAATTCCATCGTCCAGTCAGGAAAGGTGCTTGACAAGGACCCGAATACATTGGTTTTAGGCACTCAGTCTGGCGAGGATGATGTAGACGATCTTGACGACTCCGTGCAGGTTTGCTCGTGCAAGAACGTTACAAAGGGCCAATTGGTAGCCAAGATCAGGGATGGTAGCTGCACTTCAGTGGGAGAGCTTAAAAGTGCTACTAAGGCTGCGACCGCTTGTGGAGGCTGCGAAGGTATGGTAAAGTCAATCTTCGATAAGGAGATGAAATCCATGGGCAAGGAAGTATCCAATGCTCTCTGCATTCATTTCAGCCAGTCTCGTGCTGATCTGTTTAATCTGATCATGGTCCAGAGACTTGACTCGTTCCAGCTCATCATGGAAAAGCTCAGTAAGATGCCCGATTCAGCTGGATGTGAGATTTGCAAGCCTACAATCGGCTCTATTCTTGCGTCATTGTACAACAAGAACGTAATGGACAGGCAACTCAATGGACTGCAGGATACCAATGATCGATATCTTGGAAATATTCAGCGTAACGGTACTTACAGTATCGTTCCTCGAATGAGCGCAGGAGAAGTTACCCCCGAGAAGCTTGTCGTCTTGGGAGAGATTGGTAAAAAGTACAACCTGTATACGAAGATTACCGGTGGACAGCGCATTGACCTGTTTGGAGCACACAAGCAGGATCTGCCAGAAATCTGGAAACAACTGAATGACGCAGGTTTTGAAAGTGGACATGCCTACGGCAAGAGTCTGCGAACAGTAAAGTCTTGTGTGGGCTCCACTTGGTGTAGATATGGAATTGGCGACAGTGTTGGTCTGGCAGTGCGTTTGGAGCAACGTTACAAGAGTTTGCGTGCCCCTCACAAGTTCAAGGGCGCTGTCAGTGGATGTGTTCGTGACTGTGCTGAGTTCCATAACAAGGACTTTGGAATTTGTGCAGTACAGAATGGATTCAACGTATTTGTCGGTGGAAATGGTGGAATGAAGCCTGCGCATGCACAACTGTTGGCAGCTGATGTTCTCCCAGACCGTGTCATCCCATTATTGGATCGCTACTTGATGCTGTACATTCGTACTGGTGAACGACTCCAGCGAACTGCCCGATGGCTTGAAAGCCTGCCTGGCGGTATCGAATACTTGAAGGATGTGATTGTTCATGACAAGCTTGGAATTTGTGCTGAGCTTGAGGAGCAAATGCAAGCTCTTGTTGATTCGTACTTTGACGAATGGAAAGTAGCCCAAGAAACTCCTGAAATTCGAAGCAAGTTCTCCCAGTTTGCCAACACCCGACGCAAGATTGAGACTATGGACATTGTCATGGAGCGAGGCCAGCCACGACCAGCAGACTGGCCCGAAGACGCTAGTGCAAAGGAAGACTTTAAGGGAGCAAAGTGGAGCAGCCTGGAGTGGACTTCTGTGTGCAGTTCTGATGACCTTCCCATTGCTGAATCAGGTTCGAGTACCACTGTACTGATTGGAGACACTCAGATTGCCATTTTCCGACTGAAGGACAAGATCTACGCTTCCCAAAACATGTGTGGTCACAAGCGTGCGTTCGTATTGAGTCAAGGTATCATTTCGACGGATGAGAAGAATAATGCATACATTTCCTGTCCTCTCCACAAACGAAACTACGTACTGGAAAAAGAGAGCTCCGAAGCTGGAAGCTGCAAGAATGATTCCTCTCTTTCTATTGCAACATTCAATGCAATGGAGAAAGATGGCAAGATTTGGCTACAGCTGCCGCCAGTAGAAGAGCTCGATGCGCTTCTTGGTACCAACCGCTGGAAGGTTCGTAAGTCGGAAAGCTCCTGCGGGTCCCAATTTAAGAAGCTCGATGAAAAGTACGGACAGAAGATGGGTGTCTCTTGTGGAGAGCTCTCAAATGAGTTGAGCTGGTAATTGTATGATAAACAAGCCTAAATAATATATATAAGAATGGAATTGCATGATTTTTCAATTGACATTGATCGGGCCTACTGGAATGTGTGGCATTTCCCCCGCATCGGATCAATTTTCAACGGTTATGGGATGTGGGGTGCTTCGCATCACACTATCGGAAGACACAGGAACACGGGAATTGTGAATTAACAGGTACGATAAAAGTTCTGGAATAGATACAGAATTACGTATTGATTATGCTTTGCTGAACTCTGCTAGCCAGAACACTGCTTGCATACTGCAGGGCACCCGCCTCCGGTACGGGTACGGATAGAAGACCCGTTCCGGGAATCGTCCAGATTACAACAACACACGAGAAGGAGTTACAGCACAGGATAGACCCGTCAATAGGTCACTCTGTTAGGCACTATCTTGCCATTCAGACTAATGCGCTGTCCAATATGACTCCGCTAACTTTCGTCCACATTTACGTCCAGAGCTCCTAAATTCCGTCTACACCATATGCAGGGTGTATTACTAAGGACAGTAGAACGGCCTAAATATGGGCTTGTTCGCAGGCTCCTACTTAAAGGAAAAAGGTCGAAGATTTAAATAAATCCTTGGAAGAGGTTTAGAATGTCAGACCAGCTTACGATCCATCATCTCAAGCGCTCTCAGTCCGAGCGTGTCATCTGGCTTTGCGAAGAATTGGGAATCCCTTACAAGTTGAACTTGTACGACCGCCAGCCTCCGACTCTGATGGCTCCAGAAGAGCTTCGTAAGCTTCACTGGGCTGAGACAGCTCCCATTATCACCGATGGAGACGTGACTCTGGCAGAGACCAACGCGATCTTCGAATATATCCTAACAAAGTATGGCAAAGGTCGTCTGGTACTGCCGCCAACTGATCCAAACTACCCGGACTATGTGTTTTGGCTTCATCGAATGAACGGGTCCATTCAGCCAATGCTCCTAACCGAAATGTTCACCCGACTCAAGGGGGAAAACCAAGAAGACATGCTACTAAAGTACTCTCAAATCCATAAAAAGAGGAGTTTTGACGCTATGGAGAGACAGCTGTCCAAATACCCATACCTGGCTGGGTCGCAATTCACTGCAGCCGATTGCATTACAGTCTTTTCCTTGACGACTTTGCGACTGTTTGCACCTTTCAGCTTGGAAGAGTATCCAAATATTGTTAAATACCTGGCTCGTATTGGCGACCGTGAAGCTTACAAGAGGGCCATGGAAAAGGGCGACCCCGGACTGGTCCCTGTTCTTGGGGCAGCTGCTCCCGAACAGACCCTCTTCTAGTGGATCTATATAGTACATAGCTATAGCGTATACCGAAACAGCTTTACGTTTTATGTCCAGTGAATCATCTTCTCTCAAAATGAAATACCATTCTCACCCTCGGTCTTATCAAGGGGTAAGCCGCAGTCTTATCTTTGAGACAGATGCCTGCTATAGATTGCTTTGATATCGAGTTCAGATGGTGTATATTTCTACATTCCTAGGCTTTAACTGGCTCTTCCCAGTCTCCGATTTGGAATTGGGCGTTATCCATATTCTGTAGTTCCCACACCTCGCATCGATAGTAGGCCTTGTCGGAGCTCCTGGCCGCTCCAGCACAGAAGCAAGCAGCCATATAGTGGTCATCAGTGCCATGAGCTTCTCTATATAAAGGACTGTGCATCAACCTCAGTACTCCCTCTCGAATTGTTGTCCCGTATTCCTGAGGGTTTGTGATAAGGGCGTCATAAAAGCACTGTCTGAACTGCAGAGCCCATCGCTCCGGTGGAAGGGCCTGAGCAAAGTTATTGCGGTAAGAAGTTACTTGAGGCCAGAAGTTGCGATAGAGGTTGTGTACAGCACCACCGGATCCAATCAGCAAATATCCTTCGTCACGAAGACCTGATAACAGCGACCCGATTCTCATGTGGAATGGCCCTTCATACTTGACATTGCAGGAGATCAGTGTGATAGGAGGGCATTTTTTGGGAAACATCCATTTGATTGGAATTAGAGAGTCATGAATCCAGTCATCGGTATCGTTAGGTTGAGCGTCAATGCCTCCTTCTTTGAGAATTTCCACCACTCTGTGGCCCAGCTCTGGGGAACAGTTGATCTCGTAATTCTGATACTTGTCTGGATGAACCCAAGCAATTGGACTCATACCTGGATTCTCCTTTACCGAGACGTGAACCAAGTTCTCACCAGCAACACCCCAGTGGGCTCCCATCATGACTACTCCTTTGATGTTGTGCTTCTCCGCTTCCCGTCCGAACTTTGCCCAGTCATCCGATGCCACACTCTGTTCACCAAGCATCATGGTAGACCCATGAGAACAAAAATACATGGGAACTGTCATTGTGAATGGTAATTGTTTGAAATATTGTAAAAAATGTAGTGATAGAAAGCACTCTTGCGCTTCTATATATATTACCCCGTGTGGGGTTCGGGATGTGGGGGATCCCCTCTCCACTCGGGATTTGAACTGGGCCTGACTTTACTTAAAAATGGATAATCTCACAGACGCAGCGGCCCTTATTGATTGCCACTATTCAACATGGCCACTCAAGTGGAATTTTCAAAGACCCAAGCTCAGAACCGTACTGTTTACACATCCGGTGACGGACAATATACCTATGCAAACCAAGAACTGTTTAGGGATCCTTCCAGGTTCGAGGCAGGAAATGATGCTAACTGGGACTACAGTCAAGGAAATCCTATAAACCCCTATGACGTTTTTGTGGACATGTCCGTGAGACCTACTAATGGCACTGGTTTCGTGGTCAACTCATTTCTGTTTCTCATGTTCAATGGGGTGAGTCTTGTTGGATATGCCAATCGCCTATGGAGAGCTACAGGAGCGAAGTGGTTCACAAAGAAGTACTTTAGAGTCAAGGTTAGCTGTGAAGATCCTTTGTAGCTGTAGTTTAAACTAGTACCGTCGACAATTGATCAGATTGTCATATTTCGCTGATAAGCCGTTTGGGGATTAGCAGACACCGGCAAATACCGAAGAATATACTTTAAAACTACACTGGAAAGTGTGTATTTCACAGATAATCCTATTCCAATGCATGAGGAAGATTAATTGTTAAACTGCCGCTGAGGAATGTACGACTACATGTCCATTGACGCCCTCTCTCTACCCCCAGAACTAATGTATGTACAAAACCATTGAGCAGATCTGTGGATTAGGCTAATTATCCTGGAAATATTTGCAATTATATTAAAGTCTGGCAGTATAACAGTCCCACAGTCTCACAGTCCGCACATTGTGCAAGTCTGCTAGTCTGTTGATGCATTGCCAAGGTATTCATAGACCCTTATGCTTATTGTACAACATGCTAATCATCAATCATTATCGAGTTCGTCGCTTGTATTCTCCCGGACTCTCAAACTTGCCTCCCTTTTGGAAGATGCCAATGCGTTTACGCCGCGATTCGGCCTCGAGCTTTCGAAACAGGTCCTCCTTGCCATTGAACTCGGATCCAACCTTGGACTCATACACTACCGCCCACCCATTTTTCAGCATCTCTGCACTGATATTCTTGCGGCCCCAAAAGGTCCGAATGGTGGCATCTCCTACCGTCCGCTGATACTGATCTCGGGCCAACGGCGTGAGCCTAACTCTCTTGCCCAGCACAAACCCTCGAAGCCATTCCAAGGCCTCGGCCGAATATGGCTGGGCTGGTTTCCCAAAATGTGATGCCTCGGGAGCATCTACTCCACACAGACGGACGTGAATAGTCTCTCCCGACAGCCCGCGCTGGTTGGTCTCCGGCGCATGCCGTAACCAACCCCAGCCTCCGAGAATGCCCCCTGGAGTGTGATAAAAATGAAAGTTGTCGGCATCTCCCACAGACACTACCTTTCCCAACATTGTGCGCTTTCGAAAAAAGTAGTCTGGGATCTTGAGAGTATTAGGAACTCGTCTCAGGTATGCCCTATACACATAGAATCCACCAATAAACCCCGAAGTCAGTACAAACGTGGGCCCCAGGACCCTAGGAGAGTACCAGTGCACTTCAGGGCGCTCTTCCCGCTCATCCTTGGAGCTGGACGAGCTCCTGTTCCATATACCCATTTATATTAAATGTATTTTTCGGGATGATGACAAGATCAAATGCAGTTGCCGGATCAAGGTCGGAATGTAAACACCGGCATCTCCAACCGCGACTCTACTTTATTACAATAAACATTAAAAACACCAATACCATTGTGAACGGTGGAAATGAGCTCATCACCGTTTGTTGACAAGCCTGATGAGGCCCCAGATGACGTGGATTCTCCTGTACGAAGTGTGCAAAGACCACAAAGTTCCCAGAAGGTGACGTCGGTGTCGACGCGAAAGATGGAAGAGGAGATTGAAACTCTGCGATATCAACTGTCCACCAGCATTGACGAAAGAGAGCGCGACAAAGTTCGGTATGAGAGTTCGATTCGTGAATTAGAGAACAAAGTTAAGACTGAAGGCCAGCGAGCAGACTCACTTGAATCTGACCAGCTGTTTTTGTTTGAAAGGCAAAGGGAAATCACAGATACCCTGGAACGTTCCCGACAGCTGTTTGATCAAGAACGTCAACAAATGCATTCCACAATGGCCGAGCTACGCGCAAAGTGCACTGACCTCGAGACGCAGCTAGCAGATCAGGAGACTTCTGCTCGGTCAACTACTAACAGACTACAGACACAAATTTCGGACGTGGAAGCTGAACGAGATAATTTTGCCAGCACTTTTGATGACTTGAACAGCCAGGTTGCCAATCTAAACGAACAGCTGTCGGCTAAACAAAAGACGATTGTGGAGCAAGCCGAGGAAATTGACCAGCTCAAGAGTTCTAATTTCAATCTCAAACACCTAGAGTCTCAGCAGGAGTCTGCTGACATTGTTAGGAATGAGCTCAAGGAGCAAGTAGAGTATATTCACAAACTGGAGGCGCAGATTGAGTCTCTGAATTCTCAACTTAAACGCTTGACCGAAGATCATCAGCTGGTGGAGATTGTTCGAGAAGAAAAGGCGGCTCTAGAGGTCAAGTTGAGAACTTTGCAAGAAGCTCAAGAGTCTGCTGCTAGTAATGAACTGCTATTACTACAACTGCAACAAGAAAAGCAGCGATGGGCGTCCTTTTTGGAAAAAGACGACTCGTATTCCACACCTGAAGACATTGTAAGAGCTCTGATGCATGAACGAGTGGAAAAAGCTGGCTTGCTAGATCAATTGGGGCGAGCTGAAGCGGATTATAGTGCCGAGAGGGAGAGAAACGAAGCACTTTCGAAACAACTGGAAGACATCCGAGACCAGTTGACTGAAGCTAAAGACCAGCACAACAACGACCTTGATAATATCACACGCCTTGAGAACCAGAAGCAGCTGGCAGTAAAAGAGGCCACAATGCTGCGTGAACAGTTGAAATCTTATGATGATGAGGAAAAACTAGCCAAGGACCAGTACGACGAAACAAAGTCACAGCGCATAGATGAGCTTGAGCGTCTGCTGGACTCTTCTCGAAAAGAGTTGGACACTATTTCCAAGCAGCTGTCAAAGAAGGAGAGCGAAATTACCGTTCTAAACTCTCCTGCCAAACGCCGGCGCAGCGACGACCATGGCGACCGCATTTCGGAGTCGCTACGAAAGATTAGAGGTCTGCAGGTAGAACTGGACAGAACCAAAGTCCAGCTTGCCGAAAAGACAAAGGAGATTGAGGCATATGAGAGACGAGTAGCTAGCTTAGAAGAGGCCGGAACAACGCGACACCGTATCCTTCAGCTGCGGGATAACCCCACGTCGCGCCATGAAGCAATCAAGGCGTCAATGCTAAAAGCTCTACAAAAGGAAAATGAAGCATTGTTGGGCCAGCAGAAAGCAGCAATGGTACCAGTTTCGACTGTTGATCGACTACGAGAGGAGATTAAAGAGCTGGAGAGGGACGTCCAGGAGCAAAAGAAGAGCAAGGAACGGTTGAGCACTGTGTACAAGAAGCTAAGTACCGAGTTACGACAGACAGTGTACTCACTTCTAGGATATCAAGTTGACCCACAACCTAACAAGAAGGTCAAGGTCAAGTCCATGTTTGCTACAAGTGAGGACGAAGTGCTGACGTTTGCTCCAGACACAAAGTCCAAGGAAAAGAAGTTTATTCTCATTGATGACTCGCCTTATACCAAACAGCACGAAAACCTCGTTACTTTCTGGATTAAGGAAAGAAATGATGTACCCAGTTTCTTATCGGCTCTGACTCTAGAGCTGTACGATCAGACCACAAAGGCTCGGAGATTTTAATTCTTAATATTTAAAACAATACCCATTGATGTACTTAGGTGAATATGCTAGCAGACCAATGTGTGTAGTTGCAATGGCCTGTGGTGTATTACGGTGCAAAGACTAACAAAAACAATAAAAACGGTTTGAATGCTACTCGAATGACTTTGAATGACGGCGGCGTAGACCTTCTTCGGCAGACCTATACGACTCAATTGATGGAGTAGGTCTGACAGAAGTTGCTTCAGAACGGTGTCTACTACTGGCGTCATCGTTATCATCAAAGCTCAGGTTTTTAAGAATAAACTCGTCGGCTTGAGGGCCATCAAGAATCTCAATGTCCGATTTGGGAAAGAAGAATGGCATTAGCCAACCAATTAAGAGGGATGCCATCAAGACACCGGGGAACCCAACAGCAGCCACAGTCTGGGTGATTCCAAACTCGGCCCCGAACGCAATCAACTCCAATAGCACAAACAAGTAGAGCCACCATTTTTGTACCTTTTGCAATGGATCGCGGGGACTGTAGAACTTTTTCTCTGTAAAAATAAACCGCAAGTTGGAAGTGATGGTATTACCCATGAGTCCAGTGATTCCCATAATCCAGAACTGACCAGCTAGAACACCCTGGGGCACTAGCCCAAGTACAGTGAGAAGAGGACCGCTCATTGTTCCCAAGATTAATAGGCCTTGGGCAAAGTTGCTGACTCTTTGTTCGACCACTGAATCTACGTATTTTTCGACAATGGGGTGATCGGGAGGGCCAACGACTCTGGTCTTTGTGACACACAGCGATATTGTGTGAAGGGGTGCCTGGGGAATTAAGCCATTGGGGGGAGGAATACCTAAAATTCCTGCTACACCAGTGGTGATTCCTAGCAGCAAGAAGTCCCAGTGGAAGGAAGCTGGCTTTTTGAGAGGGAATTCAGAGCCCTGGCAGATTAAACTGGATACGTTGTGATCGAAATAAAATAGAACAGTAAGAAGAATTGCAAATGGGATGGCCAAAAACACATCAGAAACCGAAATTTCCCAAAAGTGAATAAACCAGCCATGTTCTCTACCGCCCATTGTTGTTGTAGGAGTAAATGCACCCCCAGTGGGCAGGTTCTGAAGAGTTGTAGATCCCAATCGATGGCCAAAGTGGACAAAGCCTGAAAAGAACACTACCGTCAGAGGAGTACCGTAGTCGGCAAAGAATGTTCTAATTGGGCCCCAGAATAAATGAGAGTGTTGACCAATGAGCTGCCACAGCATTCCAAAGACCATGACGCACAGGGCTACAACCACAGACAGATAGCCCTCATCAGTAGTACCATGATCAAACTGCCTGGTCAGCAGTTGGATGCCCTTCTGAATATAAACAAAGCAAATGAAAAAGCCAAAAATGTCGCAAGCATACCTTGTAACGTATCTCATGAGATTGACCCAATTAAACAAGGCAATTATAATATGCATAACCATACTCCACAGACAAATCCAGGCCATGAACGGAAAATAAGGTGTCCCCCGCGGAGTCATGATCTCGTACACAGTATAATTGAAGATGGCAATGGGCCCAGTTACTCCAACCACACACAGCGGTTGGCCAGCAAGCAACCCAAACACAATTCCCCCCATGGCCGATCCCAACAATACCTCATTGACTCCATACGCATTGTCAGTTCGATCAAACAAATCTTGAGCAAACGCAATAGTCGGCAACAGGTTAGCAAAGTACATGAACACTGTCGCAGGCACGACTCTGTAGTTTAATCCATCGGTCCAGTCCGAAACGTAGTAAGGCAACCGGGCCCTGATATCATGATACACTCCCCTGCCCGGCCGAGAAAACAGGGACCCGACCTTGGCCAGATATCTGATCATAATGCCGTCAGAAAAGCGATACTGTCGTATCGAAAGAACCTTTTTTAACGTCGCCGATCTTTACCGGAGAAGAACGTCCCGCCTGCACGTGCAAGTTGTGCACGTGACGTTCAGGTGATATTTGCCAAAATTGCCCGCAAACCCCTAAAATACTAAGATAGCGGTAAAATACTAAGGTAGCAGCACCCTCTCGGTATGGCAGAAATGTGAGTATATTTTTTGGAGCAAGGAGCGTGAGTGCGCAGGCAGAGCTAACGAGTCCCCGTAGTTTTAGGTTGCTGGAAGAGCTGGAGAAGGGCGAGAAGGGCCTAGGCTCCGAGTCATGTTCGCTAGGTCTGGCCGATGCTGACGATATCAACATGACATACTGGAACGGAACCATTCTGGGCCCCCCTCACAGTGCCCATGAGAATCGCATCTATTCGCTGACGCTGGAAGCAGGCCCTGAGTATCCTAACAAGCCTCCCACCGTCAAGTTTGTGTCCAAGATTAACATGCCCTGTGTGACGGAGACCGGCCAGGTTGATCCATCTCGACTCAACTGCCTGGCAAACTGGAAACGTACCAATACTATGGAGACAGTGTTGGTGGAGCTGAGGAGAGAGATGGCATCTCCTATGAACAGGAAGCTTCCCCAACCTCCGGAAGGGTCATCTTATTAGAGCATAATGTACTTAGACAAAATGTACAGCATTCAAAAAGTTAGACAGCGTTATTAGTTATAGGGGTTAGCACAGCTAGGTTAGATATGTGGGGTCAAGGTTAGTAGACTTCTGAGTAATCTCAATGAGCTTTTCGCGGTTGTTGATCATGCATCTAGTTAGTAAATTGACCGTATTTCATATCAGGAGGGGAAATCGTACTTGCGAAACAGGCGTACAAATGGAACGCACACAATCTCTTCCTGCCCGTCCAAATGACACTCGTACTGAGTGATCTGTTTCAATGGACATTCATCCATCTTTGGATACCTCCTGTCCACAGACTGCCTATCTAAAATGCTTGTCGGCGGGGACATTTTGGAGTCTGATTTCTGACAAGAATGATCATGATGATGGGGAGGCCGCGGTCGTGGGGCTTTGTGCGGCTCAGGCCGCACCGGCCGGCCCGCCAGATAACGCCCAATAGATTAATTTACTGACCACTCACCAGTCAAATAATTTGCCCATAGTAGGTGGTCGTGATAACCATGAGCGAGAGTAAACCAGTGTTGGACGCTCAGGGAGAGGCGCACGTGGACGTGGAAGGAGTTGGTCACGAGGAATTTGACCTGTCCAAGAAGCGAGGACGCGCGAGAACGTCGTCGATAACAGGCGACGACAGAACTCCTCAACAGCGCATTGTCTGGGGTAAGCGAGAAAAGCCTTTGGCTCTGCTGCAATTTGCACACAGCCATTTGAGCAAATTTGCCGAGAACGATCGATGGACCAAGGTCGACTTTTACAAGTACCTTGCTGCTGCTCTGCGGGACGAATTGCCCACTAATATTCCTCGTAACGCCGATGGCACCACGCTGACGTTTATTCAGATTCGATCCAAATTGGAGTCCATGCTGGGACTCCAGGACGGTGCGTCTGATGCGCTGGACCAGTCCGATGATGTGCTCCACAAGGAGCTTGTAGAGTTTCGTAACAGTTATTTTGCCCTGCTGGAAGACCGGGAGAACCGACGCGCAGAGTACCGGGATCGCAAGCGCGTTCGTACCAGCTTTCGATTTGATGATGACGATTCCGATCGTATGGGATCTGTGGAGGACAAGGTCAAGGAGCTGTCTTATACCGTCAAGGCTACCAATGATAGTCTGGCCTCAATTAGTGCCAATGTAGCGTCTCTGGCGTCATTGGCGTCCAGTTCTAGCGACATTGACAATCGTCTTGAGAGCTTAGAGCGCACTGTCGGTCAATTGAAGGATTTTATCATGGGCATGAAGGAGTCCATGGACTCATTGGTACAGGCCCAAAATGGCAACGGAGCCACCGTGGACGCCCGTGATGGAGACACTGGCAACACGGGGGATAATTTATGATAACGATACAGACAATAAATGATGAGGACAATTGGTACGTAGCTGGTTAGAACGTTAACAGAAACTTTATGTCGTATATTTTTCTTTGACTTTGTCGTTTTTTGTTGTTGGTGGTTGTGTTGGCTAATCAAGTGACATAGTCTCCACTAATGTAAAAGGTGTGGTGATGACCAGGAGATATGCTAGTGAATGCATTAAACCGTTGTTAATACCAGTATAAGCTGGATTTGATAAAAAGAAGCATCCCTAAAAGGGTAGCTTTCGAGAAAACCTTACATAGAATCTCAATGGAAAGGGTGGTGGAAAGGGTCTGTGGTCCAGCTTTGAAGGACCTGTTCTACAACAGCATTACTGTTCAACGTTCTCCACTTGTGGTAGTGGTAAATACGTACAAGTTTAAAATCGCTTTTGCCAAAGGCCCAGAAAATTGAATCCTGTCACTCAATGTCCCCCACGGATGTAGGGAAGACTACAATCTTCAGGTTCGCAGTATTGTCGCCAAAGCACAGTGGTAGGAGAGGCGTGGACAATTTCTGTAAACAGATGGCATTTGTAGCATTTGTGATATTGATGACATTGATGACATTGAATTGCCTTCGACATGCCCCGACATGCCTCGATTGCAAATTGCGGCGCCCCTGAGCACTGATCCCACCTAACTTTTCGTTCCTTCAGTCCAATACCAGATAATAAGAGATAGCATATAAGGCACCAAATCCAGCAATTCCCAATTAAGCGGTCGTGGTAAATGCACAAACTTCCTTTTCTGCTAAGTCCAAGTATGCCCCACCATAAGAAAATATAGGTAGTGTCTAACACAGAGCATTCTGAATTATAAGTCCTGTATCGCTGTCCGTGAGTGAAAATACAATCTCTTATGCCGGAAACAAGTCCAACTTCTAGACCAGAGGGGTCAGATATCATGTTGGTTGACCAAAATCAATTCGATATATATCTACAGGCCGTCTTTGGCTATCTACACCCCAAGAGTTATGAAATGATTACGGCGACCATGAGAGTCATTGAATACTCCGAAGATTCTCCTGACTTTTGGAGTAGCGTTAAACACTTTATTCGTTTTGCTTCAAAATACCAATCATTGTTCAACGAAGATCTTGTTATGGTAATTCAAAATGGCGCCAATATTAGTAACAAGATTGTTTCCTGTCTGGAGAGGAAACGAAAACAATTGAGATATAAATATTTCGTTGGCCCCAACAATTGCTTCATACTGACAGTAAAGTCACAACCTCTCGAGGTAGCCTCTTCCGTATTTCCCCAATGCTTGATTCACGAGAGTGAATTGAATGATTGTATAATGATCGGTGGCTCATACGAAGTGTGGTTGCGACACCACTCAATGCTGGAAATATGCACAAACGTTTTTTCGGAGAAACAACCAGTTGAAAATGTGGCCGCGGATAATAACAGAGAGGAATTCAGCACAAAGTTGTCGGACAATTGTCTTTTCCCCAGTTTCCTACCACTGATACAGCTGATCCAGGGAGCTCAGAAAATACCCACGCTGATCGTAGAGACTGGTATGTCCGAGGGAACGACCAAGGTCGAAGTTGACTGCATTAGCACCATTCTGGGCCTCAGTTTCATGATCGAGTCGGTTCTTGGGATTGATCTTCGTACCAATGAAAAAACACGGGAGCCAGAATTGATGCAGGTGATTGTATTTGATGTTTCCCTGGACGCCATGGCCAACCTTTTCGAGGTTCTGGAAAGCAGCCGTGAAAAAGCTCTTGTGTCAATCGTTCTTAAGCGGAAGGCACTAGCTAAGCGAGATGAAGTTAGAGCTTTACGTCAATTGAAAGAGTGCCTTGATGGTAACGGCAATTATAAGTCTGTTTGTGATGATATTGCCAAACAGTATCGGCTAAGGATGCAACATGATCGCATGCGACACTTGAACGCACCCGGGAGACCGGATAAAAAATATGTTATGAGAGTTCTGAAGGACTTTGGATTCAAAACGGAAGCCCTTCGTTTGGAAGAGACGCGATACCAGGGCATTATAAATCAGTGTGACAAGGAATTGGGTTTGTCTGGTGTTCAAGAATTGCTAGATGACCACATTCGCAATGCTGAAATTTTTGTAATGCAAAAGCTATATCAAAGACGAACCGTACAAACCGTCACATATGAAGCTCAGCAAGACCTTATTCTTCCTAGTACAGCTTTGTCAAGTACGCACTGGTGTGAACAAAAACAGAACGAAATCGTGCTCCCGGCAGGAGACCTGATCTACTGTTTTGGAAACATCTCCCTCTACTGCACGAAAGGTGACCTTGAGATGTATGTGATAAAAGTTGAGACCCCTAGGCATTATCTTGAAGATGACTGCTATCCTGCAGTGGCATTGCTGAACTGTCCAGACAATGTCCCCGAGGAGGCAGCTATAGAGCACCTGGATCGATTGTATGCAAGTGATCCACAAATGTCTCCAGTGATAGAAACACAGCTTGATCATTGGAAGACTGGAGCGATTCAATCGCAATTGAGAAAATGGAATGTTCCGGACGACGGTGATCGTTATGCCCTTATGATAAAGCTTCTTGAATCATCTCTGAAGGATTTGCCGGCTAATGTGGCCCTGTGTCTAGCCACGGTGGAAGATCCCAGGAAAAGAGATAAAATCTTGGAGCTACTTTCATAGGAAAAGTACGAATCATTATTACTGGAGATCGATGAAGATGAGCTGGCCTTAAAAGGCCTGAATCTCTTATTCCGCTTAGAAGAGGGTGTTATCAGGTATGCGTTTTCACGCCGTTCAGTTATATCTCAATTGCGAGAGATAGGATCGGAAGTACTCCAACGCTAATTATTCCTACTTTCGTTTCATTGCTACTACAACCAGACCAATCTACTCTATTCGCTCGTATCTTGATTAGTTGATCCATTAATAGATTGTCATTAATAGATTGGGTGATCTATTTTAACGGTCTCCTTATTTAGCCGTATCAGGACAGAAGTAAACATTGACAAGTTACCAAGTTGCACACTGTCTTTACACCATGCTGGCATCTTATTCTTCAAAGTATCCAGTGCCTGAGGGCGTAAAGTTTAGTTACGGAACCGCAGGGTTCCGAATGAAGGCCGATGTACTGGATTCCACCGTGTTCCGTACTGCAATCCTGGCGTCGCTGAGATCTCGGTACCTCCACTCTCAGGTTATTGGCCTAATGATCACTGCATCTCACAACCCCCCTGCTGATAATGGAGTCAAGATTGTTGACCCCCAGGGCGAGATGCTTGACTCGGAATGGGAGCCTTATGCCACTGTTCTGGCTAACGCTCAGACTGACGAGGAGCTGGAGAATGCTGTTAACCAGCTTGTCAAGGACCTGTCTATTGATCTGTCGGTGCCTGCCAACGTAATCTACGCCCGGGACTCTCGAGACTCTGGCCCCCGCCTGGTAAAGGCACTTGCTGATGGTCTGGAGGCTGTGGGAGCCAAGGGAACTGACTATGGCATGTTTACCACTCCCCAGCTCCATTACTTGGTGCGATGCCTCAACACTCTCAAGAGCCCCAACTCGTACGGAGTGCCTTCGGAAGAGGGGTACTACAAGAAACTCAGCATTGCCTACAACAAGGTGACGTCTGCTCCTTATTCCATCACCGTTGACTGTGCTAATGGAATTGGAGGTCCCAAGCTCAAGAAGCTGGCCGAGTATTTGGATGGCCAAGTGCAGATCCAGGTGGTTAACGACCGCGCAGACGAGCCCGACACCCTCAACTCCAACTGTGGAGCTGATTTTGTAAAGGTCAACCAAAAGATCCCCAGCGGAGTCACTCCCGAGCCCAACAAGCTGTACGCCAGTTTTGACGGAGACGCTGATAGAATTGTATTCTTTTATGTAGACGAGTCGGGAGTGTTCCGTCTGTTGGACGGAGACAAGATTGCCTCATTGGTGGCATCGTTTATTGGCGAGTTGGTGGCTCAGACTGGAACTGATCTTACTATTGGAGTGGTGCAGACTGCTTATGCCAACGGAGCTTCCACCGACTACCTGGTCAACACTCTCAAGGTCCCCGTGGAGTGCACTCCTACTGGAGTTAAGCACCTGCACCACGCTGCACAAAAGTTCAACGTGGGAGTGTACTTTGAGGCCAATGGCCACGGAACGGTGCTGTTCGACCCCATTGCCATCTCTCAGCTCCAGGCTTTCAAGGTTACTTCCCCTGGACAGAAGGCCGCCATTGACTCCCTTCTGGCCCTTTCTGACCTTATTAACCAGACCGTAGGAGACTCAATTTCTGACCTGCTGGCAGTTATTGCAATCCTGACTCTCAAGAACTGGACTCCCAAGGACTGGGACATGTGCTACACGGACCTCCCCAACCGCCTGGCCAAGGTCGAAGTGTCAGACCGAACCCTATTCAAGACTACTGATGCGGAACGAAAGCTGGTGAGCCCTACTGAACTGCAGGGACGCATTGACGACTTGGTCAAAAAGTACCCTCAGGGACGTTCGTTTGTGCGTGCCAGTGGTACTGAAAACGTGGTGCGAGTTTACGCCGAAGCGTCTACACGAGCTCAAGCCGATGAGCTGGCCCTCAAGGTGTCCCAGCTCGTACAACCCTACTAATAGTATACAAAACTGTAGATATAGAATAACTGTCGACAGAACTGTCTCTTTGAACGTCCTAAGTTGCTAAAAAATTAGTCCACCTTGACTGCTTCTCGCTTGTGTAAATGGCTTAGATCTCGCTGCATCCAGTTGTACCACCAGAATGCAGGCGCAATTGTGGCAGCGTGCCAAAGAGAATGGGCATCAAACACATCAAAAATGGGCGCAAAATCCAGCAGCTCAAATGCCATGCCAGCCATGATGGATAGTACAATGAAAAATGGCCACAAGGTCCACAGTTTTTGGCCCCGGCGATGAGCTGGGTAGCTAAAGTATCGGGAGAAGGAGTGGTATGCCCACAGAATGTTTTGCAGCAATCCTGCGCACACTCCAAACATCATGTTATAAGAATAGGAGAACCTGACCAAGGACAGGTAGCCCACATGGGCAATAAATACCCCCGCACACAGAATAGACCACAGCACCAGAATTGGCTTCTTGGACGGTTGGTCCAGCCTGAACAGCCGAATGGCAACCGTATACAGTCCGTACAGAATCATTAGGCCGGCCGAAAAGTAGTCCAGGCGCTCGGTGACAATAAAGTCGCGGGTGTGGAACACGGTGGACCAAATCCAAGCGTTCATGCTCACAATGGCAAACCCGAGGTAAAACTTGTAAATGTCAGGCTTTTTCTCGTCCCGAGAGCGGTGCTTGTGTCTGTGAAGCAGCTTGTCTCCCCGCAGCATGAGAAAGCCCAGCAAATGGGGGACAAAATTCGCCAGAGAAAACACCACTGCTGCGGGCTCCTGGACTCCCCACATTCGCAAAAAGGGCCATTTGCCGTGGAACTGAAGAATGGGCTGTCCATTCTGAATGCGATCGTGAGTTATGACTCGCTGGCAAGTGTAGTCGCAGTTCTGCTCGCATGTCCAGAACAGCGCCCTCAAGTGCAGAGGCAGCGACACTTGGGCATCCAAACCGGTACTACAGCTAATGTCTACACAGGACTGAACGCAGTTTCTAAACTCATGGAGCCTGTCGCCAGCCGACGCGAGGGCCACGGAGCATATCCCCAGAACCAGTAGTAGTCGAATCATGAGGGACGGCTAGTGCTACGGACGGGATATGAACGGACGAAGTGACGGAATGAAGTGATGGAATGAACGATGGAATAAGTGGTGGAATAGTGATGGAAAGAAACTACGGAATGTGGAAGATGAGTTGTTATAGAACAATAAAGGTATTGTATCAAAGCTGAGCTTGTTATAGAACGTTAACAGCGTACAAAGATGTTGTATCAAAGCGAGGTTGTTAGAACATTGAAACTGTTGAAAAAATGTTGAATATCATACACGCCTTAGGCATCAACTATACATGTAACAATGTCATTGTCTATGTCTATGTCTAGTTTCCAAAGAAACCCTCAGATTCCAAGAGGAGAACAATCTCGTGCACGGCAGATCGAACGTCAGTCTTGGTGAGGTCGACAGTAATGTCAGCGTCAGTGGGAGTCTCGTAAGGGTCGTCCACTCCGGTGAATCCCTTAATGTCTCCTCGTCGAGCAGCAGCGTACACTCCCTTGCGGTCAGTCTTCTCAGCGTGGTCCAGAGGAGTAGCAACGTGGACCAGAATGCAAGTTCCGGACTTCTCAATGGTCTCCCGAGCATGGCGACGAGAGTCGTCGAAGGGAGCAATAGGAGCAGCAATCACGGCGGCACCAGCGCGGGTGAGCTCGCCAGCCACAAACGCAATTCGCTGAATGTTCTTGTGACGGTCCTCTCGAGAGAATCCCAGCTCAGACGACAGCTCGTGTCGCACAGTCTCTCCGAGAAGCAGAGAAACAGATCGGCCTCCCTGCTGGTTGAGCGAGGTGGTGAGGGCTCGAGCAACAGAGTCCTTGCCAGAGTTGTGGTATCCGGTGAGCAGAACAGTGAATCCCTGAGAAACACGAGGAGGATGCGACTCTCGCAGCACCTTGACAACCTCGGGGTAAGAGAACCACTCGGGGATGGGCAGACCAAGCTTGAGTCGTCGGCGCAGCTCGGTTCCGGAAATGTCCAGGGTCTTGGTGCCCTCGGGCACCTGGTCCTTGGGCTGGTACTCGTCGCGGTCGGGCAGGTAGGTCATCTGCTGGAAGGGCACGACCTCAATTCCGAGCTCGTCACGGTACTTTTCCACAAGGTGCTGGGCGTCATAAGGTCCGTAAATGTCCTGACCCTTGGAGTTCTTTCCGGGGCCTGCGTGGTCTCGACCAACAATAAAGTGAGTAGCTCCGTAGTTCTTTCGGATAATGGCGTGCCAGACGGCCTCTCGGTCTCCTCCCATACGCATGGCCAGAGGCAGCAGCGACAGCATGGCCATTCCGTTGGGGTACCGGGGCAGCAGGGCCTTGTACACTCGCACTCGGGTAAAGTGGTCAATGTCACCAGGCTTGGTCAGTCCCACCACGGGGTGGATGAGCACGTTGGCGTGACGAGATCGAGCAGCTCGAACAGTCAGCTCTCGGTGAGCACGGTGCATGGGGTTTCGGGTCTGGAAAGCCACAACCTTCTGCCAGCCCAGCTTGTTGAACTGCGATCGCAGCTCGGCAGGAGTGTTACGGAGATCAGTGTAATCGTAGTGGTTGAGACGGTTGATTGCCTGCAACTTTCCTCCCACATAGTACTCCTTGACAGTGTTGAACAGGTACTTGTTGGCAGGGTGGTCGGGGTCTCCTCGGAACACCTTGTCAGCTTCCCGCTGCTTGTCTGGCTTGTACACGTCCTCGACAGTGAGGATGGCCAGAGCTGAGTCATCCCGGAAGTCTCGCAGAGTCAGGCGAGCTCCTGGCTTGACTCCATTGGCATCAATCTCCTCCTTGGACAGATCAAGGTTGATGGGCATGGAGAACAGGGTGCCGTCGGCCAATCGAAGGTTGTCGACCACTCCATCGTAGTCCTTCTGGCTCATGAATCCCTCCAGGGGAGAAAATCCTCCGCACAGAATGAGCTCCAGATCACACAGCTGACGCTCGGTCAGAGTGATATCCTTGAGAGTCTCGCTCTCCTTGAGCAGCTGGTCGCGAATTGGGGCATCGCGAACCAACAGGTCTTTCAGAACACCACCGTGAGGAGTATTGGCCATTTTGTTCACTACGTGTGCAGATTTTTCATTGATTCTTACTATATATACCTTTTCACTGGTCACCCTCGATGTCGTCATCCAGTGCTTTGAGCACGAAAAAGTGTCACGTGATGCGTGCACCTGCATATTAATCTGCGGGCCACCGGGGATTGCGGAGCAACACATACAGGGTTTATAGGCTGGTGGGTTGGTAGGTTGACAGGTTGATAGGATTGATAGGTTGATAGGTTGATAGGTTGATAGGTTGATAGGTTTGTTAGGATGGTAGGTTGATGGGTTGGTAGTTGATAGCTTGATAGGCTGATAGGATTGATAGGATTAGGATTGGTAGTGTAGGCTTCGTAGGATTAGTAGCTGATATGTTGACAGATTTTGACAGATTGATAGTTTCATAGCCTGATACCGATAGATGGATTAGTCTATTTATCGTCGTGCTTTTCTAGGAGCGTCCTTTTCAATGACCTCACCGACTCCGCCCATCTCTTCAAACTGGTCCTCGGAGATACGAACCTCCTCTCGTCGCTCCCACCATCGGTCTTCGCTCAGTTCAAATGCAATTCGCTTCAAGTCCTTTCCTCTAGCGTCCCGATGGTTGGACAGGGCCCATTCCAGGAATTGAGGTCCCGTTCGCTGGTAGAATGCTCGGAGCGATTCGAATGGCTTGGGATGAGGCAGCCAAGGTCGAGGATCTGGAATGGTCATGTCGCTCTTTTCAGCTTCCTCCTCCTCTTCTTGATTGTCCTTTTCGTCCTCGGCTTCGACTTGATCCTGATCCTCGTCGTGATCCTCTCCATCTTCACCATCATCGTCCTCTTCGTCATCATCTTCATCGTCGTCATCGTCTTCATCGTCTGAGCCGGCCTGCTCCAGCTCCCGTAGATCCTCCCAGAACACCCTAACACCATCCAGACGGCCTAGATCAACTGCATACATGGAATTGAGATAAATCTCCCGCTCGCCATCCTCATAGGTGCCTCCAAAGATAAATAGAGTGTCATCAACTACGCATGTAGCAGCATTGAATCGAGGGTGAGGGAGGGTCTCCATCATGGGATACTCACGCTTGTCAGAATCCTCCTGTTCATCCTCCTCGGGCTCGGGGCTAGCAGCTTTGTCCACACCCAATTCTTCATCAGTAATTCCCAACTTGTCTCTAAGAATCTGGTTCAAGTTCTCTTCTAGATCTGCCTCTCGCTCCTGTCTAGTCTTTGCAGGTACTGGACCACCAGCCTTCTTTCGAGGCGGGCGAAGAGTTAGCGAGAACCATCGGTTAGCTTCAATCTGGTACGCAAAAATGTTGTTATAGAATTCACTTGACAGACTCTCTTCGGTCTCGTCAGTATCGTACACACCTCCGAACAGCACTCCACGACCCTTGTGGTGCACCATGGAGCATCCCACTCGAGGAGATGGGGCAAAACCAGACTTTTTACGTCGTTCCCATCGGCATCCAGTAAGGTCAGACTTCATTTTCAGTAGCCAAGTGTCGGTGTGAACCTTGCCCTTTTGTACTCCCTTGGATCCCTTGACCTTGGAGTAGCCTCCCCACAGTACAGCACCATCATTTCCAGGAACAAGTGAGTGGCCAGAGCGGGCTTCGGGCACCAAATGAGTGGGGGGCATTTCAATTTGATGCCACTTGTACGACGTGACATCAAATGCCCACAAATCACTCAGATAAGTGGTCGAAGCAGACATGTCTCGGAACCCTCCATGGAGGAGAATAAAGTTCTTCCAGTATGTCATTCGATGTCCGGATCGAGGAGATGGACCCTTCTTGTTCTCGACTCTGGTCCATTCCTTTTTGACAGGGTCCAAGATCCAGGTGTCTCCGTAATGGTAGAATGTGTTCTGCTTAGGTGAAGAAAACTCTCCGCCAAACACCATCACGATCCCCGAAGGATGGGCGCACATTGCATGTCCAGACCGAGGAAGGGGACTATTCTTGGATGTAATCTTCCTCCATTGATCTGAGTCTAGAGAGTACGAATATAGATCATTGTAGAAAATGCAAAGAGAACCACTCTGGGTTTCTCCTCCAAACAAGAAAAGCTCCCGCTTTCCATGCACTGGGTTAGGAGCCATAGCAGGACTGCTTCTCTTGGTTGGAGGGTCGCAAGTTTCAATTGTAACCGCCTCGAATTGCTCCTGCTCTTTGGCATACGCCGCTAGAATGTCTTCAATTGGAATGTCATCCTCGTCCTCTAACCCGGTCTTCTTGGCCATTTTTTTCTGCTTAGAGTCGGATTTGGCCTGAGCCTTGCTCTTTTTCTCGGCAGCGCGGGCCTTTTTGGCCTCTTTATCCTTCTTTTTACCCATGATTGTTTCGTTTACTGGGTTCCAAGGTGAAAGTTTCACACATTTTTTTGATTTTTCACTGAGCCGCAACGGGCTCGGCCCGAGTTGAGCTTCTGGTAAAATGGCACTGAAAAGGACACTGAATAAGAGACACGAAGTCTAATGGGTATACGAAAACCAATGGATTGACAATTAAATGGTTTAGTGAAGTGGATCTTTGGAAAAGTAACAGTCCTGGTAAGTTGCCATGTTAAGGGTGCTTACATGTTAACGGTCGGTTATGTGCCGTTATGAGCTGGTGGCATATTCCACAACGTGGCGGAAGTACATATACAAGGCAACTGTCACTAATATCCATTTGGAGCATGACTATAGCTTGATGACATCTCCTTGTAATGAAAGATGAAAGAGCTAACAGGCTTTGTACGTCCTCATGAGAATCAGGGGCGCCGCACGCATCCGAGCTAGTCGGACAGAACTCTAATACAACGATCTCGAGCAATAAATCAACAGACCAAGGGTGAGATTTGAGCCATTAGTGTTTTGGCTACGCTCATTAGAGTATAGTGAAGTGATATGACGGTTTACCTCCCTCCTGTTGGCAGTTAATATTCTAGCAAGCATGAAATTCATACTCATTTGCAAGCCCATCATTCTAAGTTTACCCAGTGCTGGTTCTGACCATTAGAATTGTAATATAAAAATAGATAACAGTTTTACAGAATACATGAATATTCACTATTCAGAGTCCTATACACTAATGGAGTAGGTCTAACGAGCTACGACCTAACTGCATGAGCCCTCTAGCAAGCGTGCACGATCTTACAGTTGCACTGAGACTGCTTGCTTGAGATTTACAATGGTACTGAACTCGAATTGAATTGATTATCGATATCTAGAGTCCTATGTGGTACTGGACTCTGTGCAATTTTCTGCCTGCGCGGGGCACATAAAGCATCAGTTCGCGCATACAATTCCCGCATGGATACCCATACTTCATTACCATAAAACCCGAACCAGTACAACCCACCTACATACCATTTCATCCCTGTTGGCTTATTTTAGGCCGATAGTTAGCTGTCGGTTGTACCTCAAATCGTCCCTTACACCCTCCAAGTCTCCATGAGCCTTGCTAGCTCAATCGGTAGAGCGTGTGACTCTTACAGGTTCTCAAGACCATTCTAGTCATCACAAGGTTGGGGGTTCGAGCCCCCCGTAGGGCTTACTTTTTTGCTTCGTCAAATTCCTTCCTTCTTTGCCAGTCACACTGGCTATTTTATGTCGAAAAGTCATTTGCCCATTGTCGTATTGGGACCCCCGCACCCCTTTTGCTGCTCCGTCACTCTCCCCCCGCATTATTTATAGAGCGTGCCGCACCGACATTCCTTAATAACGTAAAAGCTGCCATTTATCTGGGCGGGGGTGATAAGATGGACACCCAAAAGAGTTCCCGAAGCCATGAAGGGGCGACAAGTAATATAAATCCTCATTTAAAGGGTATTGTGGACATCGGGTCTAATGGGCTGCGATTCAGCATCTCTTCTCTGCACGAGAAACAGGCCCGAATCATCCCTTGCCTCTTCCAGGACCGAACTGCTATCTCATTGTTTGACGCTCAACACTCCAAGAGCGACGGAGAAAATGGAGGGTCGGGACGAAATGACATTCCTGATGCAGTGATCGCTGACGTGGTGTTGGCATTGCAGCGATTCAAGCTTATCTGTAGTGATTTTGGAGTTGCTGATAGTAACGTTCATATCGTGGCGACTGAGGCGACACGAGAATGCTCAAACTCGTCGCAATTTAGACAGGCGTTGCAGGAAGCTACTGGATGGGAGGTAAACATGCTGTCAAAGGAAGACGAGGCTAGGACTGGAGTATACGGGGTTACATCGTCATTTCATCAAGTAGAAGGGTTGTTTTTGGACTTGGGTGGAGGTAGCATGCAATTATCGTGGATATCGTGTGTTGGTGGCAAGTTCCGAATGTCCAATAGCCCAGTATCTCTGCCATATGGAGCGGCAGCACTTACACGTAGACTTGGTAAGGAGTCCCGAGAGTCAGTCAAGGCCGAGATGGTCGAGCGATTGTCAAAGGCACTGAGTGTGATTGAGGTTCCCGAGGAAATGTCGAAATCGGCCCACGAAAGAGGTGGATTTAAAATCTATGTATCTGGAGGGGGATTCCGAGGTCTAGGCCACCTTCTTTTGGCCAACAAGGAGCATGGTGGAGAAGTCTATCCTCTTCAGATCATCAATGGCTTTTCTTCATCGGGTTCTGCGTTGCGTGAGCTAATTGAATCAGAATTTTTGACAAGTGCCAAGCGGGAAAAGGCGGCAAAGAAGGTGTTTCGCATTTCTGAACGCCGAGCAGCTCAGTTGCCAGCAGTGGCCCTGCTTGTGTCTGCCGTCCTGGAGACCTTTCCCACCGTTCGCAAGGTACTGTTTTCTCAGGGTGGAGTCCGAGAGGGAGTGTTATTCCACCGATTGCCAGAACAAGTCCGAGCTATGGACCCCCTCCAAGTGGCTACTCACCCTTATGCGCCAGTGCTGGCTCACAAATATGCCCAGGCCTTATTAACCACTGTACCAGACATTGCTCCTCACGTTATAAGAACTCGAATCGTTCAAGCGCTAACAAACGTAGCATTCGTACACTCCTCATATCCCAAAGAGCTCCAGCCTAGTGCTGGACTCGCAATTGCATCTACGGGCATAATTTCCGGAGCCCATGGCCTCTCTCATGAGGTGCGAGCTTTACTGGGACTGGCGCTGTGCCATAGATGGGGCGGAGAGCTCCCTGACACTGGGTCAAAAGAGGCCATGATTGGCGTCTTGTCTACTCGGAGATTGGCATGGTGGGCTTGCTACTGTGGTCAGCTAATGCATGTTGTGGGAGGAATCTATCCGGGAGGTACAGTCAGGGGCAACCCAGTGGAATTCTCGGTGCAAAACGTTACAAATGACAGCTTTGATTTGGTCATTAGCGCTAACAAGAGCAACGTTCAAGCCAATGCTCCTGCTGTGAGAGCCCGAATTAACAATTTAGAAAAGAAGCTCAAGAAGCTCAACAAGGAGTTTGACGGCCAAGGCCTCAAGGTTAAAGTAGATGTCAGATGGGTATAGAATGTAATGTAGATAATGGTTGTAACTTTAAATGGGTCATTTCATAGTCATGGTCATCTTTTCTGATGTCTAGTACTGTCTCAGCTAGATTTATTTTTACATTACCGAGTAAAGTCATTACAGAGTAAAGTCAAGGGATTTAAAAGCTTGCTTGAACTTGTTTCCAAAAGATTCCTCCTCTTTCAGGGGTTGCGCACAAGCTCTCCAGTCTAATCTGTCTAGAATTTCAAGATGAGAGGCAAGTACTTTACGGCCAAATTGGAGGTCAAAGTAACTACCAGGAGTAATTTCAATAACCAAGTAGTCTTGACCGATACCTAGACTAGCAACAAAGTAATCACCTTCATCAGGCACGCTGGACTGTTCGGTCATCTTTAGCCCGTTCATCTCGGCTTCTCGGAGAAATGCTTCCTTGAGATCACTGATTGTGTCCTTTCGAATGAATACTATCTGGGTGTGAGCATGAACACCATCTGATCTGTTGATTTCAAAGCTCACTGGTACTAGATCCTTTGGCCCGTACAATTGCCCCAGGGCGGCCATATACTTTCGCTTTTCCAGCGCAACCTTGTCTTTAGACTCATCAGGTAGGGATGAAAATGTAGGAACGTGAGGTAATGGAATGAACAAAATGTGAGTGGGAATGTCATCATGTAACAGAGTCAATGGGCCCTTGGGAAGCGCCAGATAGGACTCATCTGCGATTGATACAATCAACTGTCGGTCTACCTTTGGATTCGACAGGCAAAAGAAGCACGAATCTGGGTTAACGGTTCTGGTCTTAGTCTTGCGCTTCTTTTTACCAGGCTGCCGAGCGCCCAAAGGTCGTTTGGGTCTATCAGTAGCTTCCGTAGCAGTAATTTCAGTATTCTCAGCGCTCTCCTCTTTTTGTGGACTATCGATAAATGGATTAGCAGTAAGGTTCGCCGGAGGCAGCGCAGGGAACTCGGCCTGCTGGGCCTGGATATTAAACGCGTAAAACCACTTTTTGGCCCCCGCAAAGCTGTCTAAAGCAATGAACCTAGTCACTCGATGAGCAGGGTCGCTTTCCGGCCATTCAAAAGGCTTGCGCTCCCAGAATGTTCCCTTGCAAGGGACGAAATGGTACCGAGGAGTGGTATCCACGACCGCCTGGGACACTAGTTTAGACGTGGGCACATTATCAGCCAACAATGGGGTGCTCTGAGCGTGGTCAGTGATTGCAGTCGGGAAATCGTGAGATAATAGAATGTCTACAGGGCCAGGAATGATGTTCCCGTCGTCCTGAGAACCGCCCTGAAACGCAATAGACAGACCTTCGGCGACATTGAACCGTCCTGTGGAGCCTAAATAGGTGAGATTTGGCGATACCTCGCCAAAGTTTTCTTCCTGTGATACTTTGTCTTTGAAAACCTGCGGTAGTTCGTCAAACGATCGGGACGTAAAGTATCCGGGCAGGTCCAGCGCATCAAAGTGATCCTCGGAGGTGATAATGTTCCCTAGAATCAGGACCAAGCTAAAAGGGCCATTCTTACTATTGTGGATAGAGTTTACCTTTGCTATCAGCTCATTCAGGTTGTTATTGACCTGTCCAAACACCAGGACCTTGAGATTCGACATTGGTGAAATTTCACGCGGCACTGAAAATTAACTTATCGATAAGAAAAAACAACAACAATGGAATGGAAATGAAATAGGAGAATGAAATAGGAGAATGAAATAGGAGAATGAATGGAATGGATAATTAGTTTAATTCATTGAATCTTTTAGCAATACGTTTTTAGGAATACATTTTAGCAAGCTATCGCAGCTACAAGGTCTTTCCAGGGAGAAGACCCACGGGGAGACCCTTCTTGACTCGCTCAGTAGTGAGAGCAGCAATGAGAGCAGCACCAACACCACTTCCGTCCTCAGCAGGAACAATCTTGATGGGGTAGTCCTCAATCTTGGGGTAATCCCAGTCGAAAATCTCCTTGAGGGCCTGGGCTCCTCGCTCCTTAAAGTTGGGGTACTTGTTGAACACGGAACCGTCAGCACCAGCATGGCACGATTTGATTCCAGCCTTCTTGGCCATGGCAGCAACTCCACAGGCAGACAGGCGGGCGGATCGAGTACCAATGAGCTCGGCCAGACGACGGATCAGCTTACGCTCAGGTTCAGTGGTGGGCAGAGACAGCTTGTTAAAGAACAAGAGCTCGACCTCGGTCAAGTTCTCCCAAGGATCCTCCTCAATTAGAGACAGGAAGGAAGTGTCAAGCAGGTAGGGCTCGCGGAGCTTGGAGATGTCCTTGTTTTCAAACACAAACCCTTGGTCATGCAAATCCACCAGGGCAAGTCGCAGCACCTCTCCCATGTAGTAGCCAGCAATCATCTTTTCAAATGCCTGCTGGTTAGGACGAGGAGACTGCTCGTCAATCTGAACGTCGTAGCTGGTACGGGGCAGAATTACGTGCTCGTTGTCAAACGCTCCGTACTCACAGTTGATGGCCATTGGAGTGTCGGCATTGATTCCCTCGGGCAGCTTGCCCTGGAGCTTGGGCACGTTGCCGGCCTTTTCGTAGTAGGCGGCATTACATCCAGTACCGAAAATACAACCCATCATGGTCTTGGAATCAACATAGTTGGAAGCCACCAGAGTTCCCGTGGTGTCGTTAATAAGGGCGGTCACCTTGATGGGCACGTTGCGCTTCTTGAGAGCGTTCTCCAGCAGAGGCTGGACATCCTGACCCTCTACGCCGTCAATGTCAAAGCCCTTGGTCCATCGCTGCAGCACTCCGTTGTTAATTGCGGTCTGAGTGCAAGGATAAGAGAAGGTGAAACCCAGGCTAATGTCCTTCAAGTCCTCGTCAGGGTGGTTTGCGCTGAGGAACTTTTCCAGACACTCGGCAATGTAGTCCCACAGTCGGTCAGAAGTGCCAGTCTTGATGTCGTCAGGCATGTGGTACTTTGACTGAGTCACGTCGAATCCTCGCTTACCGTCCAGAGTGATCTCGGCCACTCGCAGGTTGGTTCCTCCCATATCCAGGGCAAGGTACGACCCAGTCTCCTCACCGGTAGGCCAGTCCATGACGAAAGTAGGGTTCATGGGGATGGAACCGCCCTCCTCGGACAGTCCCTTTTCCAATTCCTTGACAAAGTGATCCGTAATCTCCTTGAGTTTGGCTCCGTCCACCGTGAACAGCTGCTCCAGCTGGGCAATTTGCTCCAGCAGGTCGCGAGGCACGTCGGCCATGGATCCCTTACGGGAAGGGGGCTTTCTGGGTCCAAGGTTTACCATTGTACAAGCTGCTAGTGAAAAAAGTGAAAGTGACAGAGAGAGGTTTGCTCCACCGCAGAGGAACGCAGGGTCTTCCGCCTTGTTTACGCTGGTAGTAGGGGACCAGCAGGGGAGGAGACTAGGGTAAAGGGGATCCAGAATTGGGACCGATTGAGATCAGGATTGCGATCGATCGATACGATTACTTGGCCAAGGGTACTGCTACGTTAGTAGAACATTCTTGTGAATTTTTCTGTGAATTTGTTGTGCAATTGGCAGAATTACAACAAAACTACAGTTGTGTTGCACATTTGCTGTATAAATAGAGCGAGCACCGCCACACCGGCGGGAGATTGTGGCTAGTGGTGGCTCATACGGCACGGCTGCACCATCGACACCAAAACCAGCGACACTTCCCAGTTGCCACTAACACACACTGCTGGAGTAAATAGACAGGTAGGATGGGTGTGAACGAAGGAGCCGCGACTCCAATTGACCGAGTGCCCGATTATAATCTGGCGCAATGCATCTTTGTGCTGAAGACGCCGTTTCTCAAACCGCAGCATGACCAGGCTAAAAAGACGCTCATGACAGAAATCAAAAAGGAAAAGCTGGCCCCATTATATCAGTACCTTCACACCGAGGGTCTGCCAGGAGTGCTGGAGTGGGACGAGTCGTTGTACGAGGAGCTTAAGAAGGAGAACCAGCAGCAGGTAGAGGAGCTGCAGAAGAAGATTGCCGAGGCAGAGGAGGAGGAGGAAGAGCTTGCGATTGTAGAAAACTGGGTCAAGCTCGGAGAGTACTACGCTAAGATTGGCGACCGCGAGCAGGCCATTTCGACGCTGCGAAAGGCGTTTGAGCTCACGGGCTCGTCCGGAGTCAAGATTGACATTTCGCTAACCATCATCCGTATTGGCTTCTTTTTCGACGACAAGGTGTTTGTGGCCCAGGAGCTGGAGGCGGTCAAACTGCTCATCGACAAGGGCGGAGACTGGGAGCGTCGTAACAGATACAAGACTTATAATGGACTGTACCTCATGTCCACCCGACAGTTTAGCGAGGCTGCCGACCTGCTGATTGACTCGCTGGCCACCTTTACTTCGACCGAAATTGCATCGTACGAGGAGATTGCCGAGTACGGTGTGCTGTGCGGAGCCATCTGCCTTGACCGAGTAGACCTCAAGCGCAAGGTGATTGACTCTCCCGAGGTGCTGTCGCTGCTGTCGACTACTCCTGCTCTGGAGCCTCTGACGATGATGACAAACTCGCTGTACACTTGCGAGTACGCCACCTTTTTCCGGGCACTGGCCCAGGTAGAGGAGGAGTTTTTGCGAGCGTGCCGGTACCTTGCTCCTCACTCGGCCTATTACGTGCGAGAGATGCGACAAAAGGCGTACGCCCAGCTGCTGGAATCGTACAAGACTCTTAGCATGAAGAGCATGGCCGACGCATTTGGAGTGTCCGTAGAGTTCCTGGACGCAGACCTGTCCAAGTTTGTTCCTCAGAAGCGTCTCAACTGTGTCATTGACCGAGTCAACGGAATCATTGTCACCAACAGACCCGATAATAAGAATGCTCAGTACCAGCAGCTGGTCAAGCATGGAGACGCTCTGCTGACCAAGCTGCAAAAGTATGGAGCAGCTGTTCGACTCTCGGGAGCCGAGCGATTGACGTAATTACATGTATTGCTGTACTTATTATTTCCAATGTCCAATCCAATTTGTCCAACATTATATTCTTCATACTGTTCCTGCCGTTTCTATTGATTTTAAACCAATACAAATTAACTTATCAAGATTGCTTGTCTTCATCTTCTAGTTCTTCTAGATGTTCTATTCCGGATCATCTTGATCCATTGTGGCCGCCGCATCAAATTTCACTAATGATTCCTCGGGGGCCTGCGGTGGTGAGAGTTGGACTGGGAACTCGATTCAGCGCCCAACGATGCCTTGGTGCTGCTGTGGTACCAAAGATACAAGGTGCACGTACCTTCTTTTCAACTCCCGAGCCGGAACTTCAGACGTTTAAAATCCGAAAGATGCTGGGGTACTCTCCGGAACTCATGTACCAGGTCATCTCGGAGGTGGAAATGTATTCCATGTTTGTTCCCTATTGCACAAAGTGTGAAGTTGCCAAACGAGACCCTGCCACCGGGCTCCCTGATGTAGTGCGCCTTCATGTGGGCTGGAACCAGTTTTCCGAGTCGTTCGAGTCCAAGGTCAAGTTTGATTCAAGCACCGTGACCGCCGAAGCTCATGATACGCACATCTTTGACACTTTGTACACCAAATGGGCGGTCAGTCCCATCAAAGGACAGGAAGCAAAGTGCTTAGTGGACTTTACTCTCAAATTTGCATTCAAAAACCCAATTTATGGCATGGCGGCCAAGAGCTTTGGTCCGTCCATCTCGTCGACCATGGTCAAGGCCTTTCAAGAGCGAGCAGCCAATCTTACTAACTCACAGAACCACATTGATAGATAGATATAGATAGATATAGATGTAGATAGAAATAGACATTTGTGATATAGACTGTTGATACAAATAACGGTTGGTATTAGAGCGATGATAGATATTAAGATGCCATTAGGTATTCATAACTCATGGTTCAGCTATTGCTTCATGGATATTAGGATATTACAGGTCGTCACTCATGCTATTTACATTGATCATGCCACTGCCAATGACACGATCTCCTTGATAAAGGACAAGATACTGTCCGGGAGCAATTGCTCGGCACTTTGTTGCAAACTTGACCTTGACCCCATTGGTGGTGTCAATGTGCTCCACAGGCACTGGGTCCTGTAGCGATCGATACTGAGCAGTCAGATCTCCTTCGGAAATCACGGCGGAAGGGTCTGAACACAGCCAATGGAACTGGTCGCAACTGGCCCATTGCGAGTACAGTGATGGATTGTCTACTCCCCTCACAATGGTTATGCGGTTTGTGACAGGATCCTTGTCACTCACGTACCAAACACCTCTATAGTTTGGGTCTGCCTGTGGCATTGACACGCTGGACCGCTGGCCAATGGTGGCATGCCAAATGCCATTGTGCTTGCCTACCACCTTGCCGTCCTCGGTCACAATGTCTCCCGGATTAGGCTCTAAATACTCGGCCAAAAAGTTGCGAAAATTGTTATGGTTCTGCGACACAAAGCACAACCCCTGAGAGTCCGGTTTGCTGGCAGTATGGAGTCCGTATCGCTCCGCCAACCCGCGAACCTCGGGCTTTGTGTATGGTGCTAGCGGGAACAGTACTCTATCTAAAGTTTTGGGATCAATCGACGAAAGGTAGTAACTCTGGTCTTTCGCCGGATTGCGCACTGGTCGCATGAGCCAATGCTCACCGCTGTTTTCATCTCGACCCAGGCGAGCATAATGGCCCGTGGCTAACCACCACCGCTTGGACAGGTTCTTACGCTGCAAATAATCAAACAGCGCTCCAAACTTTACATGCCGGTTGCATCCCACGTCGGGATTAGGAGTCAGACCCTGTCTATACATCCGGATCATGGGCTCAAACACCTCTGTCCAGTAATCCCGTTCCAAGTTCACCCGCTCACAACCAATGCCTACAAATTTACAAATCCTCTGCACATCGTTCCAATCCGCCTCGGTGCACTTTGCCGTCGAGCTCCAGTTGGCCATATATACTCCGCTGACCCTGTTAGGGAACTTTTCAGCCATCATGGCCGCCACCGTCGACGAGTCCACTCCAGAGCTCATGGCCACAAACACATGATCCTCATCTCCCACCTCCGGATCTCGCACTGGGCCTGCAAATCCCGAGCTAAAACTTCTCCCATCCGCCCTACAGACTCTTCGCAGGCTACTCCAGTGGCCCGCAACCCTCGCTCCTCCCAGCACTCCCAAAACTCCTCTATTGACTCCAAAACAGTGCATTTCTGCACGATTTTTACAGGCGTCTGCCGATGCTTCTCCGTTTCCCGCTAACTAATAATTTGTAACTGACAAGGTTATAAATACTAAGCCTCGGTCACATTTGTCCCGATCACAAGGTACCCCGGACGTAATCGATATTATCATTGGAGTGATAATATTGTGGCCAGGAATAGGTACAGGCAACGCGGATAGATCGTATTTTGGCAATACGGGCATTTTGGATCTGGTGTGGAGTTGTGTTATATTTGGCAGTGGCCAACTGGATCAGTATATATATGCTCCGGCCTTTTGTTCACACTAGAGCGATTACCCCAATATTTACTAGGCCCAAGTTTTTGTTTAGAAGCACTTCATTCAGCATGGCTCAGCACTACTCGTCGGTGGCATCGTTAGTGACTGGGGAGTTGGAGGCTCCCCAGATTGATGACCGAAAGTACAGGGTGATTACGCTGCCAAACAAGCTGGAGGCGCTGCTCATTTCGGATCCTGAAGCAGACAAGGCTTCGGCGGCTCTCAACGTGAACGTAGGAGCGTTTGCGGACCCTGAGGAGCTGCCTGGTCTGGCTCACTTTTGCGAGCACCTGCTGTTCATGGGTACCGAAAAGTACCCCTCCGAGAACGACTACAATCAGTACCTGAGCGAACACTCTGGATACTCCAATGCTTATACCAGCTCGGACGAGACAAACTACTTTTTTGAAGTTTCTCACGAGTACCTGGAGGGCGCGCTGGACCGGTTCGCCCAGTTCTTTATTGGCCCTCTGTTCAACCCTGGTGGCAAGGACCGAGAGATTCGTGCCGTGGATTCTGAGAATAAGAAGAACCTCCAGAATGATCTGTATAGAATGTACCAGCTCGACAAGTCGCTATCCAACCCGGAGCACCCGTTCCACAAGTTTTCCACTGGAAACTTGGAGACTTTGGACACCATTCCAAAGTCCAAGGGTATCGACGTGCGCCAGGAGCTGCTTAAATTCCATGCCGAGCACTATTCTGCCAATATCATGAAGCTGGCAGTCCTCGGCCGAGAGTCTCTGGACGAGCTGGAGAAATGGGTCGAGGAAAAGTTCCACCCCATTCGTAACACCAACCGCCAGCCTCCTCGCTACTCCACAAAGCCTCTGCTCAAGGAGCACATGGGCAAGCTCATCCGGGCAAAGCCTGTGATGGACTCCAAGCACCTCATGCTGCACTTTTCCATCCCAGACCAGCGCCAGCTGTACGAGAGCCGACCGGGAGCATACTACTCTCATCTCATTGGCCACGAAGGAAAGGGATCGCTGCTTCAGTACCTCAAGGAACTGTCGCTGGCCAACGGTCTGTCGTCGGCTACTGATCACATTTGCCATGGTTCGGCCGAAATGCTCATTGACATTGATCTCACCGACAAGGGTCTGGAGAACTACGAACAGGTGATGGAGATTGTGTTCCAGTATCTCAACATGCTGGCAGCTGAGCTGCCCCAGCAGTGGATCTACGATGAACTCCGAGACCACAATGAGATGGCATTCCGATTCCAGCAGAAGCGATCTTCTTCTGCCACCACCTCCAGCTTGGTATCTATCATGCAGCGCCCTGAGCTGCCTCGAAACAGACTCTTGTCCCACTACTTGTACCGCCAGTACAGAGCTGACTTGATTGCAGAGTTTTCCAAGTACCTGTCTCCAGAGAACTTCCGAGCATTTTTGGTTGGTAGAAGCCTGACTGGCCTCGACAAGAAGGAGCGCTGGTACGGTACCGAATACAATGTGTCTGAGATTGGTGAGCAGCTCATCAACCGGTTGAAGGCTGCAAAGGCAGACCCAGCCAAGCTTCATCTCCCTCCTCACAATGAGTTCTTGCCTTCTAACTTTGACGTTGACAGGAAGGACATTGCCGCCAAGGATAGACTCAAGCACCCCCATCTCATTAAGAAGACCGATCAGATGGTCATTTGGCACAAGAAGGATGATACTTTCTGGATCCCAAAGGCCGAGATCCATCTGGGACTGCACATCCCTGCCACGTACAAGTCGTGCGCTGACTCTGTCAAGTCAACCTTGCTCATTGCCGTTATCAACGACGCTCTTGTCGAGTTTGCGTATGATGCAGAGATGGCCGGGCTCAAGTATGATGTGTCTGTGATCAAGGGAGGCGTAGGAATCACTGTTGCCGGGTTCAACCACAAGCTCACGGTGCTCCTGGAACGGATTCTGGAAAAGATTAGCAACTTTAAGGTCGATGCTAATCGATTTGAGCTCATCAAGGAAAAGCACCAGCGTCACTACCGCAACTTTGGCTACACTGTGCCCTACAGCTTGATTGGTGCCTACACACACTACCTTCTAAGTGAGAGCTCTTGGAGCGTACCCGAGAAGGCCAAGGAGCTGGAATCCATTGAACTGGCCGACGTGGAGGCAATGCTGCCCGAGCTGTTGCGCCAGATGCAGATTGAGATTCTCGCTTTTGGAAACATTGGCAAGCAGGAGGCTCTTAATGTAGGCGACCTCGCTGCCAAGTACCTCAAATCCGACACCCTGCCAGTTGAGCAGCGCGGACTGTTGAGATCGTACCTTCTTCCCCCTAAATCAGCTCATTATTACGAGGTTCAGCTGGAGGACAAGGAGAACGTCAACTCGGCTATTGAGTACTTTTTGCAGGTTGGTTCCGCCACTGATTTTGACCTCAAGGCTCGTCTAGACTTGTTTGTACAGATTGCAGTTGAACCCGCGTTTAACCAGCTGCGAACTAAGGAGCAGCTTGGATACGTGGTATTCAGCAGCGTGAGAAGCACACGAACTACTCTGGGATACCGAGTTCTTGTTCAGAGTGAGCGTACCACCGACTATCTAGAGTCGCGAATTGACGCTTTCCTGGTCGGTCTTGGAAAGATGCTGGAGAATATGCCCGAGAAGGAATTCCAGTCGTACGTCCAGGCTGCCGTAGCAAAGAAGCTTGAGAAGGTCAAGAACCTCAGAGAAGAGGGCGACCGATACTGGATGCGCATCCAGTCAGGATACTACAACTTTGTTCAGCACGAGAAGGACGCCGAGCTCATCCGCCAGCTGTCCAAGAAGGACATTGTAGACTTTTTCAAAAAGTACATTTCCCCCTCCTCGCCTGATCGAACAAAGCTGGTTGTCCATATCCGATCTCAGTGTCCTCCCAAGCAGTCTCTTCACAACCTGGTGGCATGCTCTGTAGTCAACGTAGCTACCTCTCTGGACCGGTCTATGGACATTGAGGTGGACGATATTCGCAAGGCAATTGCTGCTTCTACCGAAGACGGAGAGAATTCTTTGTCAGAGGCTCTGGACAAGGCCAAGAAGCACTTGCACCAGACCTATCCTGATCATACCGATCTGTGCAATAAGGTGGCTTCAGTGGCTGCTGAGACGGTCGAAAGCCAACTCAAGGGCGATACTCGTAAAAAGTACCCCGATGGAATCAAGATTGAGGACGGCACTGCCTACAAGGAGAGCCTACAGCTTTCGGAGCACCCTCAGCCTGTAGTTGACCTCGATACCTACTGGGACGCCGGTTCCAAGTTGTAATGACATGTATTATAAATAGACATATTTCATTCTTCATATCAGCACAATTCTTCATATCAGCTCCGTCTTCTCTATCTCTGTCTCTGTATTCTCTATCTCTGTCTTCTCTACCTTTATTTCTCTATCCTTTTTATCTTCTGTTCACTTCGATCATCTCTATCCCTATCTTCTCCATCTTCTTTGACGTCACTTCACCTCCAGAGTTCAGCCGTTAAACATGACTTCACGAAGCAAAGGCGTAGATAGCATAGTAGACCGCCTGGAGCGGTTAGAATACCTGGCATCAGGCGGAGACGATCGAGATGACTTGATGGCACAAGTGGACGAGCTTGACGCGCTGGTTCAGAAACTGTTCAGCCAGGAGGAATCACTGAAACGAGCCACTTCGACCATCTCTAACATGGGTCTTTGGGCAGATGTCGAAAGCTCTATCAAGAAACAGACTGAAGACGAGCTGTCTGGGGTTGATGGAGCTGAGAACAAGGAGGAACCCTCAGAAAAGTCAGAAAAATCGAACAATAAGCTAAAGGAGAGGGCGGAAGAGTCGTCCAAGAGCTCAGATCAGGTCAGCAAGCAGGATCAAGGCAACGAACAGGAGAACAAAGACAGTCAGAGCGACCAGGAAAAGGGCAAAGATAAAGAAGAGCAGAGTAAACAGGACGAGTACGAATGGAAAAAGAACGCAGTAGTGTCAAAGCATGACAAGCTTGGAGAGCTGGCCTCTTCACTACAGGCTTTGCAGGACGCCGATCTTCCTCCGGCAAAGAACTTTGGCCAATTGGCAGATCTCAAGGATACACAAGTGCCTGCTGCTCAGCAAAAGGTCGACCAGGTTCAAAAACAGGGTGCGGAGCTATCTGTCAGGTCTGCTCAAGCGTCCAATGTGTTCCTCGAACAGGCGGTTGTAGAACAGAACCGAGTATGGAACGATTTTGAACAACGCATGGAGCAATGCGAAAGTGCGTTGCGACGAATTGAAGCAGCGCGCAAGCGAGAAAACTATGCCAGTTCCTGAGGGACTACTCAAGGCAGTTGCCCGGGGCAGTTATTATGGCTATTATGAACATGTATTAAACATCTAAAGAATTGAATCTGAGGTACAACATCTAATGATCTCTGTTGCTGGCATCAGCAATGACCTTTCTCAGTTGGTATAATCGACATCTAATCACATTTCTCTGTTCTGTTGTACATCTCCCTCTGTTGTACATCTCTGTTTGTTATTGTCTCTAGTTCACCCCATTTATAGTGTCGGGTTAGTTTGAAATAATTAATACGGCGGCCCGCTTAGTCATCACCACCATTAATTAATCCTCCAACGCGTTTCGCGTAGCAAAAGACATGTCTTCAGAAGGCCAGGGCGAACCGCTGAGCAAACTGAATTTCAAGCATGATCTTCTGCGGAGCCGGAATGCTCGCGAGCTGGTTGCGTCGTTAGAGACTCTTGCCAAAGAGCTGGCCCAACTCAAGCAGGATGAGACTGACTTGTCATCGGTGGCCCCTGTGGCCGAACAGCTGGTGTCACCACGACTGATGAAGCACAAGGAAGCAGGAATCCGAGCGTTCACTGCAGATTGTTTGATGGATATTCTGCGAATTTATGCCCCGAACGCACCATTTTCGCTGTCGACGTTAAAGAGTATCTTTGAATTCTACTTTCGCGAGTTTCCTAACCTTGGAAACCCTGATCATCCATACTTTCGCCAGTACTACCGATTGCTGGAAAACATGGCCCAAATCCAGTGCATTGCTTTAATCCCAGACTTGCCAGACCCAGAGCCAATGGTGGTGCGAATCTTTGAAATTTTCTATGAAATTGCAACTAAAAGTAACCAGGTGGCCGGAATTGAGTACTATTTGGGCTCAATTCTGTCACAGCTGGTCGGAGAGTATGTTACTCTGCCTCAGAGTGTGACGGAACTAATCTTATCGCATTTACTGGGATCACGGCCACCAAAATCCAAGGATGCAAAGAACATGTCCATCCCGCTGCAGGTTTCTCGAGGATACACAATCTCCAAGGATATTTGCAACGAAAACGTAGACATTATGATCCGCCATGCCAACCAGTACTTTTCGGCAGTATTCACTACTCTACACGAGGACGCTGATGAAGGAGATTATAGCGAAAAGAGCTTGCAAAGAGTTCAGAACTTGATTGTAGAGACTTGGAAAGCCTGTCCTGAAATTCTAGTAAACATTGTGGGACAGCTGGAACAGGAGCTTCTAATCGAAAACAGCAATTTCCGATTGCTAGCCACAGAAACGGTGGGACGAATGCTTTCGTACTTTCCATCCAAGGTCAACTTTGTCCTTGATCACCACACCACTTATACTGTCTGGTTAGGTCGGATAAGGGACAAGGATACTCGCATTCGTGCCGCTTGGACTGAAGGTGCTGCACACGTTATTAACAACCGCACAGATAACGTTGTCCTAGATGTCATAACAGCGTTTCTGGAACGACTAGAAGATCCTGACGAGTCTGTGCGAGCTGTCGCGTGCGACTGCATTGGTGAGTTTACTCTTGAGACCATTGGCCGGTTCCCAACAGTAGATGGCAAGGTATTAGCTCAATTAGGCGACAGACTGCGTGACAGAAAACAGTCCGTTCGTGCAAAAGCTTTTGAAGCGGCCGGAAAGTTGTACGATACTTCTTATGGCAATGAAAAGATCCAACCTCTTCTGGAATGGATTCCTTCTGCATTGTTTGGAGTACTGTTTCTGAATGACACCGAGGTCAATGAGCTTCTTGACGACACTCTCATGAATTACGTCTTCCCCAGAAACGACGATGACAGTGCTAGATCTAGGCGAATTCTAACCGTTTACAAGTCCCTCTCTAAGCAAGAAGAGTCTGCAAAGGCCTTTTCGGCTATTTGGAAGCGGCAGGTGCAGTTGGCAAAGGTATTTGAAACGCTAGTCACCTCAATTCGCCAGTACAATGATCCATCTGCGTCAAAATCGGACAAGGATGCTGCAGATACAAAGATCACTGCACTTATCAAGTGGTTTTCTTCGCAATTTGTTCTAAAAGAAAAGATAGCTGAGGACTTGGACGCCATTGTAAAGGCTAAGGAACGCCAGGGGTACAAGATTCTGTTGGACTGTGTTAGTCCAGAAAGTGACTACTCCGTGGTAGTTCAGTCAATTGATATGGCGGTCAAACGGTTCAAGGCACAAGCACAGACCCTCAGGACGCTGCTGAATAGAATGTGCTTCCTCGTCTACAACAAAAGCATTGTAGGGCCACTGGTGGAGATTTCTCA
The DNA here is from genome assembly GCA_003705705.2 of Blastobotrys raffinosifermentans. NCBI lineage: Eukaryota > Fungi > Ascomycota > Dipodascomycetes > Dipodascales > Trichomonascaceae > Blastobotrys > Blastobotrys raffinosifermentans. The sequence continues at coordinate 81,574 of PPJH02000049.1, forward strand.
GCACCCACAAGACCCCCTTTGTGAGGGCTCTCATGCTGTCCTGAAGGACATTGCTTCTTCGGCCCCATCCTTACTCAAGACACAGTCTGCTGAATTGACAAGCATTCTGGAAAACGCATCTCCTAAATCAGATGGAAATGTGGATACGTTAAAAGCAGCCCGAATGTTGTTTAGTAAATTCCCTGAGGATGTCCCTGAGTCCAAGCCTCTGAGAAAGTCGCTCGTAAACATTGTATTGAACGGCACTGTCAGGGAATCAAAACAGGCCGTCAAGACCTTGAGCCATCTACGCAACCCCGACTCTTCTTACGACGAACTCACTACTAATATTATCAGCGTATTGCATCAAAATGAGGAGGCACGAAATGATGCCAACTTGGCAGCTAAGATTTCTGCTCTTTCACAACTCTATATTCACATCCCCAGTCTGCTCGAGGAGTACAGTACCCTGATCACATCATTTTTGGTTAATACTATTCTGTTGAGCGAGGCCACTGATGTGCGGGAGGAGGACGACAAGCCATGGGTGAGTGACGAGGAACTGCATTTAGACTGCCAGCTGAAATTGCTAGCCATTGGCGCCCTAATTAACCGACTTCGAGGGCTTTCTGGTTGGGAAGAAGCTGACGAAATTGCTAGGCCAGTTTTCAAACTTCTCATTGCCATCTTGTCTCAAGGGGGTGATATCCATCCCGACAAGAACCTGCCACTGTCATTCAAATCTCGGTTGAGGCTAAAGGCTGGTTTGAAGCTTCTAAAGTTGGCTCGAACTCCATTCTACGAAAAAATGATCCGAGCCAGTGATATTGATCGTCTTGTGTTTCTGGTTCAGGATTCGTGCTTGCCAGTTCGTAACCAGTTTATTCGGCGCCTAACCAGATACTTGGCGCAGTCTGGTCAATATGGTCTTCCGTCTCGATATTTGCCATTAATCTTTTTGACTGCATTTGAAGTTGATCGAGAGGTGCTAACTTATTCAACCACATGGATCAAGGCTCGCATGCATCGTCAAATGGAGTCTGAGCACGGTGGTACTACCATTGAGCATTCATTTGCTCGACTGATTTATCTGATTTCCCATCACCAAGACTTTTTCGATGACGAGAACCAGGATGAGGATCAAGCTGAAAAGGATATTCAGCGGGCTACTCAGTGCATTGTCTATTACCTCGATTTGGTCGCTCACAAGGACAATGCTCCTCAGATTCTGTACATGGCCCAGAATGTCAAGCAGTACAGCGATCGAGAGTCGGAAAGCTCTAGAGCTCTATACCTTGTTGCTGATATTGCTCAGTTTGCAGTGCTCAAGTACGCTAACCTCAAGGGCTGGACCCTGCTGTCGTGGCCAGGATCAGTGCAGCTGCCGGGCGATGCCTTTAAACCTCTGCCATCCAACGAAGCTAACAAGGTGTCAAAGACCAGCTACCTCGAGGATGAGTATACTTCTGTTGTAGAAGAGGCAATTAAAAAGACCATGAAGCGTGATAAAGCTGCCGAAGATGTCGATGGCGCTCGCAATGGCAGTACCAAGCGTGCCCATGCTGATGGCGGCAAGGAAGACAAGCCAAAGGGATACAAGCGAACCCTCAAGGCGCCCTCTAAGGCCAAGCGAGTTAAAAGATCACACGATTCTGAAGGTTCTGGAGACGAAGGCCACGACGAGGGCAATGCAGTAACTGAGGAAGGGCCTCGACGAACCAGCGGTCGACTACGCCGTCAAATCAACTATGCCCAACAGGTCGAACATGACGGCGACGATGACGACGAAGAGGATGACAATGACAATGAAGAAGATGATGATGATGAAGAGGATGGTGAAGACGACGACGACAATGAAGAAGAAAATGACGAAAATGACGAAGAGAACAATGATGAGAATGATGATGGCAACAAAGAGGAAAAGGAGGATGAAGAGATGGAAAAACCTCAACAAAAGGAGCAAGAAGAGGAACAAGAGTCAGGACCCCAGCGACGACGGAGCCTTCGACATCGTAAATAGTGAGTGAGGGCGATTATACATTACCTCTACTGTACAGTCTCCGTCGTCTTCGACATCGCAAATAATGAGTGAGGGCGATTATACATTGGTTAACCTATACTGTACAGTCTCTTTGCTCAGAGCTTATAAATTAATGGAATGCTTTCATGCCACCCTAGTTTTCGGTCAGTAAAAATTTTAGAAGCTTGTCCTTACCCTTGAGCTGCATGAGCTCGCGGATAGCAAACAGCTGGATGGCTTCGGTGCTGAAAGACTTGTGGTTTTCGCCCACAAGCGACCGAGCTTCCTCGCTGTCGTTATCTAGCACAAACGCAGCGTCCAAAAGACGGGCCACATTTGCTGATGCAGATGCGGAGATGGCATCGTCGCTTCCATTGGACTGCAAGTACAGAAGGTCGCGCACTGCCTTGCGGTCAGGCTGGGGACGGTCAGCCAGAGCGTCCAGAGCCTTGAGAACATCGCTGGTGCTGTCAGACAAGGAATGCTGTTCTTCTTGTTCGTGAGACTGTTTGACAAAGTCAATGAAATCAAGCTTGATGCCTTCCTCAGGCAACCGGTATTTGATGCCGTCAATCTCAAACGATCGACTGTAGGAGGTCTGAGGGGCCAGCTTTGCTGCCACGCCATCAGAGGTATTGTACAGATCGGAAAAGAATCGAGGAATGCTACGTTCAAACCTCTCCGAGAGTTGGTCCTCAGTGGGAATGATCTCAATGTCTCCGTCATTAGCAAACCCTCGCCGGAGAGTGGGCTCCTCGACTCTATATTTGCGTGGTTTTCTAGGGGGCTTGTATGCCTGCTCAGCGTGGTTGGGGCATTTCCATCGCGTAGACACGCCGAGAATCATTGGCTCTACGCAGTCGACGTGGAAATAGAGCGAACAAAAGTCGCAAGTGACCATCTGGACCCCGTTGAGGGCAGACTTTTTACAGCGGTAGCACAAGATGGGGTCGCCATACTTGTCCAGAGTCTTTAGCGGATCTTCGTCCGAAGCGTTTCCCTTTTTCACCGGCCGTAGCTCCGGCTCATACTCTCCGCTGGAGTTGGAGGAAACACCCACAAAGTACTCTTGGATGCGTTTGGGGAGCTCGTATCGAGTGGGGTTTCTACGCTCAATTTGGTTCAGCAGCTGGCTAAACAGGCCCCTTTTGTATGGCAACGGAGGGTTCTTCTTTGTGTAGCACTCTCGGCAATGCCACTCGCCGTCAGGCAGCGAGTCTTCGTCCAGAGGAGGGTCTACGCAGCTGAAATGGAATGACTTTGGGCACGTTTCACAGCACAAGAACCTTCCCGCACCACCGCACACCGCGCAGTAGTCCTGATTTGGCTCTCGCTCCTTGCTGTCGGACGACTCAACCGCCGATTGGTCGCCTTGGCCGCCGCCGCCGCCAGTGTCGCCAGTGGAAAAACTAGAATCGGCCTGGCCATTGTCGTACCGCGACACCTTGCCTGCCACCTTGACGTGAGTAGACCGATGCTGGCGGCCTTCAATGGCCTCTGACAGCGTGTCAGTAGCTGTAGTACCGGTAGTAGTAGTGGAATCGTGCTCCTTTTTGACTTTTGTGCGTTTTGCATTCGACTCGGCACCCTGGCTCTTCCGCTTAGGCGGCCGCCCTCGCCGGGGCTTTGGTGGTCCTTCTTCCTGGTCGTCGTCGTGGTCATTCTGGGACGACCGCACCGCAGACTCCTTAGCTAGCTCGTTGTATAGGTTTGTTTTTAGCTTAATCTTGAATTTGTGCTCCTGTGGCGGGCTGGCAGCTCGCGATGGCGCGCTTTCTTCGCCCGACACTGACGGAGACGCTCTCATTGAGTTCTGGCTGGGTCGCCCGCTGCGTTTTCGCGCCTGCGACGCCGGCGGCAGCGCTTCTATTGGATAGCCTGTGGTCAGCGACTTTTGTTGAGCAAGCTCTGGCTCGTGCCATTCGCCGTCGTCACCTTCGTCTGCCAGAGGCGGTGGTGCAGGAACAGCACCAGGAACTGGACCCGGCGAAACCGACGACAGCGGAGAGGTGGACCGCGACACGTTGACAGGCGAATCCGAGTAGTCTCTGTAATTTGGCAACCCGCCTTCACGACTGGGTCGCGTGCGAGTGCTCTGTGGCCCGTTTGACCCGTTTGACCCGTTTGCGTCGCCAGCATCTTGGGACCCATTCGGGACGCGCGCAGAAGAAGCGGTCATCATATCAGTGGCAACACAATTCCTGTGCGCCCTAGACGTTACTCACGACGTCTGACGTGGAACTATAGAATTTTTTACTGCTGAACAGGACCCTTTTTAGTGTCCTCCTCCAGGGCCCTTTGCGATTGGGGTAATATTTTTCGGCAAGGGGCGTGCAACACAGTCGGGGTCCAATGGGTGTCAACGGCAAAGCGGCGGAAGTGGTAGGCAACGCCAGAAGAGTGAATCGGAAATGAAAGGTTTTGTCGTTGACAAGGAAGGAGTGGGGAAGAAGGTAAGGCGAATATTAATATAAAAAATAAATAGTCGCACGCCACTAATTATTGTAACGGCACTAATAGGAAATAGGGATGAAAATAAAAATAGGGAATAAATAAAAAATAGGGACTAAGGAATAAACCATATGAGAGGATAAGAATGAGAGTGGAATGAGAAGACGATAATGAGAATAGATGAAATTAATAGAACGAGATTAAGATGGGATGAGAAGAGAAGAGAATGGAAGAGGATGGAATAAATCGGGTGAGATAGAATAATGAGAATGGTGAGATCGAATGGTGAGAATGATGAAGGAATGGTAAGAATGAGGAGATAGAATGGTGAAAACGATAAGAAAGAATGGTGAGAATGGTGAGATGTTATGATAGAATGAATGATAGGATAGAATGAATAGAAGCATAGATTCTACAGTCTACTCGAAACTACCATGTGTTGGCCAGTTACTCAGCCTTAGGAGCCTTCTTCTTCTTCTTGTTGGTCTTGAGGGGCTTGGAAAGCAGGTCCAGAACGTCCTGGTCTGCAATCTTCTTCTCGGAAGTCAGCTCAGGGGTAGGAGCGCCAGCCAGCTTGAGGTTTCCATTGGCAGTGACGGCAATGGTGGTGAAGAACTGGATGACAGGAAGTCCCTCCTTGTCGTACAGCACCTCGTAAGGAGTCACCAGACCGTGGTTGGTGCACTCCTGCAGTCCCATACGAGCTCGCTTAGCGTCGTCCAAAGATCGCAGCGAAAAGGGGAAGGTACCGGCCTTCTTCTGAACCTCAGAAAGAATCATTCGCGAGGTCTTGAGCTTGAGCTGGTAGGTAATGTCGTTCTTCTTGAACACAGTAGTGGCGGTCTCGCCAGCCTTGACCTTTCCGTCACCAGGAGTCACCAGAATGTCCACTCCGTACACCTCTCCCTGCTCAAAGGTGACAGTCTCAAAGTCCCGTCGCTGGCCCTCAGTGGGGTTGAGGATAATTCGCTTCTTGCCGTCCACTACGTTGCGGGTCTGCTCCTGAGAAAGCATGCCCTCCAGAGCAGAGCAGCCAAACTCCTTGACCACCTTGTCAACCACCTTGGTCACGTCCCAGTTCTTGTTACCAGGACGAATGGTTCGCAGGGCAGCCTCCGAAGCGTACCAAGCGGCAGCAATGGCGTCAGCAGCCTGAGAAGAAGCAGCCTTGGGTCCTCCTACGACAATTGTGTCAGCCACAACGCTGGCAAATCCGTCAATCTGAGCTCCCAGAGTGATCTTGACAACGTCTCCCTCCTTGAGGGTGTTCTCAGCTTCGGGATCCTGAGGCATGGGCGACTGGTGAGCCACCACAGCATTGGGCGACACACAGGTAGGGAAGGCGATTCCCTTGGCAATCTTCTTGCCCTTGTAAACCTTAGAGGTCTCCTCAGTAAGCTGACGGTCTCCCTCGGTGACAAGGTCAATGATCTTTGCACCAGCCACGGCCAGGGCCTTGACATTGGCAAGCACCTTGACAGAGATGTCTCCAGCAACCTTGTACTTGGTCACCACGTCGGGGTTGGCGATGGTATAGTCTTCTTCGGGAGCCTGAGTAGCCATTGTTGTCAAAGTAGAAACTGATCGTGCGACAAAGATACTTTTCACTTACCCTGCGCCGCCGCGGGGCGTGGGGCTCACCCGCCGGTTCACTATCTTTTTTACCCCATTGCCAGTAAAAGTCTGGATATATGATATCCGACAATGAGATACGAACCATGACACTGAATGGGCAAGGTATTGTTTGCTGAAGGTTTGGCTCGGGTCGTGCGATGGATCTATGTGGTTGAGGTCTGGTTCAGGTCTGGTTTGGTGAGGGCGATGGTGCGGCGCAGGCACAAGTTTGCGAAGCATTCCTGCTGCATTCGATGCTGCTGCTGGATTGATAGCCACCATTTTCACAATCTTCACAAAGCAATGGTCCTACTCTATAGGCACCGTCTGTCATATTGCTCAATGTTTCTCTCGGCAGGTGGACGTAGGGACGCAGTTGAGTTCGAGGGTGAAATTTCAGGACGAATAGTGCGGCGCGTGAAGCGCAAGCGGCTCGGATGCCCCATTGACTCACCAATCTGGTTCAATCTGGTTCAGATCTTAAAGAATTGACAGTTATTGAACAGCGATGGTGGTTCCGCGAGTTTCTCGAGCCTCGGCGCTGGCTCCACGAGTTATTAAACGGTCAATTTCAAAGTACGATCGGTTTGTGCGAACCGCTGGCGAGTATCCCGCTGGATTCAAGGTCGGAGGAGTCCATTGTGGAGTAAAGAAGGACCCCAGCCAGTTGGATTTAGGGTTGATCACGTCCGATAGTCCATGCTCGGCCGCTGCTGTGTTCACCACAAACGTGTTCAAGGCAGCTCCTGTGCAGATTTCTAAAAAAGTGATCACGGCCAACGAGGGCCAGGGCATTAGGTCTATTGTGATCAATGCTGGAAACGCAAACGCTGTTACTGGAGATCAAGGATTGCAGGACGCAATTGCAATGTGCAAGGCCGTGGATGGTCAAGTGGGTGACTCTGGTAAACTTTCGTCTACTCTGGTAATGTCTACAGGAGTGATTGGCCAGAAGCTGCCTATTGACAAGATTATCAACGGGGTACCTCAATTGTACCAGAGCAACTTGGGATCGGACCATGAATCGTGGCTCAATGTTGCAAAGGCAATTTGCACTACTGACACGTTCCCCAAGCTGACCTCTCGCACCTTTTCAATCGCTGGCAAGGAGTACACTCTGTCGGGCATTTCCAAGGGTGCCGGAATGATCCACCCTAACATGGCCACTCTGCTTGGATTTCTTGTCACCGATGCTCCTGTTACCCCTGCAGCGCTTGACAGCGCTCTCAAGTACGCTGTTGACCGTAGTTACAACTCCATTTCCGTAGACGGAGACATGTCCACCAACGATACTATTGCTGCTCTGGCCAATGGTGCCGCTGGAGGAGAGCCCATTGATGTGTCCAGCGATCACTTTGAGCAGTTCCGGGACAATCTCACCGCAATTGCCCAGGAACTGGCTCAGCTGGTTGTCCGTGACGGAGAGGGCGCTACCAAGTTTGTCACTATCAACGTCGAGGATGCTCCTTCTTTTGAAGAGGCAAAGAAGATTGCCGAAACTGTGGCCACCTCCTCTCTGGTAAAGACCGCCTTGTACGGAAAGGACGCCAACTGGGGACGAATCCTCTGCGCTGTGGGATACTCTGGAATTCCTGTTTCGCCTTTCAAGACTTCTGTCTCTTTCATTCCCACCGACGGATCCCCCGAGCTGAAGCTGCTGGTCAATGGAGAGCCTGAAAACGTGGACGAACAGCGTGCGAGCGAGATTCTACAGCTTGAGGACCTGGAGATTCGTGTCAACCTCGGCACTGGCCAGGGACAACGGGCCACTTTCTGGACCTGTGATCTCTCTCACGAATATGTCACCATTAACGCCGACTACCGCTCGTAATATGATCTATAACAATATAACATCTCTGAATAGCTATGACTTAACTATCAATGCTGTCAGTACTGCTGTCAATACTGTTTCAATGGTACTGTTCTAATAGTACTGCTTCAATACTGTTGTTAGTACAGCTCAATAGCACTGCTTCAATAGCACTGCTTCAATAGTACTTCATTATCAATAGACTGCTGTCGGTACTGATATCAATAGCAGCCAATATCACTGCAGTTTAACATTGGTTGTATGATTACATGCCCTAACTAAAGTTCGTAGTGGCATGTCGTCAATGCAATAATAAATATACCGTCTACCCTAACAACCTTCAGTTGTCTTTTATCTTTCCTCATCACCCAACTAAACGCATCTGTTATACCAACTCCTCTTCCTTCATCTTGGTCTTGAGAAATACCGCTGATGATAACGAAAACACTCGGTCCTGTTCGGTAAACGTCATCCGCCTCTTGTTGGGGTTGCTCTTAATGTAGTTGTCAAATCCTTTGACCACATTTCCGTTGGGCGTTTCATCCAAATACACCGCTTCTTGCTTGTAAATCTCCTCTTCCAGGTTATTCAGATTTCTGTCCAGCACGCGCTTCTTCGCCAGCAGCTCCTTGAGCTCCTTCTTCTGCTTCTCGTACTCGTCCATCTGCTCGCTGCGGTTTGCCGTTGGCCGAGCAGCGCTCCGCGTGGTCCTCTCCTTGTCCTTGTTCTCATAAGAAGGCATCTTTTAATTACAAAAGGTGTCGTCGGCAAGGTCAAAAGTGGTGAAGTAGAGTAGCGTGGCTGGCTACATATTTCACCATCATAATTACAACGCGACAACCTTGACATTAACAATACCGACCAGGACTCTGTTCACAGCGGTTCTCACAATCTTGGAAGCTTAGTACTGACATTCTAGGTGACTGATCTGTGCTTCTAGAGTGCGTGTTGTTGATTCCCCGATCCTGATCCTGATCCTGCGCTTGATCAAATAGACCCTAGACCCTGGACAACCCCGGCTAAGCCGACAATGTCATTCCAGCTACATCAGTATGGTGGACCCCCACAACAGCAACAGCAACAGCAGCAGCAGTACAGTTATAGCCCAACCCCTGACATGAATAATGCAAATGCCAGCCAGGCTGGTTCTCCGTATGGAGGACCTGGAGGACCTGGTGGACAAGCAATGGGAGGCGCGCAGTTCCAGCCCCAAACACAGCAGCAGATGATGGGAGGACAACAGTTTGCCGCCAGGCAGTTTCGTAATACTTATACCCCTGGTCCTCAGGGTCAGGAGGCTATGATGATGCGAGCAGCTGCTGCTCAGGGAGCTCAAGGGGTCAAGTATCCCGGGCAAGCCAGGCCACAAATGGCCCCACAGTTCCAGCAGCAGCAGACGCAGGCATACCAAGCCCGCAATTTTGGCCAACCACAGTACCAACAGCAATTGGCCGCTCAGCAGATGGCTCAACAGGTACCTCAGCAGATGGGCGCACCCGCTGCTGGGGGTGCTCCTCCTGCAGGACTGTTCCAACAACAACCTCAGCAGCAGCAGCAGCAACAGCAGAGATTACAGCAGCAAATTCAGCCTGTTCAGTCTCCCCAGGTCGCTAATGCTACGGGATCCCAGGTGTCTGCTGCTCCGCTGAGCGCTCCAGTGCCTCCGGCGGGCTACTCTTCTCCGAGAAAGGTGCTCCAGGTCACTGGTGACATTGAAAAAGACAAGCAGCTCATGGAGTCAGACCCTGCTGGGGCCAAACTAACTCGGTTGATCAAGCGAGACGCTCAGTATGACGAAATACTGAAGAATAAGGAACAGCGTAATGCCGAAATCATTCGTAGAAAGCAGGTAGAACTGGAATACCTTAACCAACTAAGGGCTCTTCGTCACAGCCAGCCCAACGTGGTGTTCCAGGAGGGCTACCAAGGCTATGGCAACAGTTGGACCACAGTGCCCAAACCTAGACTGATATACCCCCACGAACGTAAACGGTTCAAGCGACTGTCGAAGGAGCTGGTCATGACCGATGACCAGGAAGACATGGTCGCTAACGCCCCTGAAGTGCTGGTGCCTGTTCGAGTTGAGTTTGATGCCGAAAACAAGTTTAGACTTCGAGACACGTTCACTTGGAACCTCAATGAAAAAGCTCTCACAGTAGCCCAGTTCTCCGAGAACCTGCTGGACGACTTTAGCATTCCTATCCAATATGCCCCGCAGGTCACACAGGCAATCACGGAGCAGATTAACGATTTCCATCCTCACGTGTACAGTAGCGAAGACCCTACCACCGTAGCGACTGCGGATCTGCCTGACCGCGATGATGATCTTCGAATTCTCATCAAGCTAGATATTACTATTGGTCAGCACAATCTGGTGGACCAGTTTGAGTGGGACATTAACTGCCCTGACAACAACCCCGAGCAGTTTGCCGAGGTCATGTGCAACGAAATGTGCCTACCTGGAGAATTTGTAACTGCAATCGCTCACACCATTCGGGAGCAGTCGCAGATGTACACAAAGTCACTGTTCCTGGTAGGCCATGGATTCGATGGCCGCCTGGTGGAAGATGACGATATTCGCAAGGAGATCTGTCCCCGCGTATTGCCCACGGATTTCTTGCGTCCCAAGGCTGTCATCAAAGAGTACACTCCGACAATGTACGAAATTGCCGAAGCAGAGCTGGACCGTCAAGATAAAGACCGTGAACGAGAATCTCGAAGGAAGCGACGACAGGGACGTACTGGACGCCGTGGAGGTCCAATGCTTCCAGATCTTAAGGAGACCATTCGCACGTTCCGCACCCCCGTATACAATGCTATCCTGCCTGGTGGAATTGATAGAAACTTGGAGATTCTGCGTCGCGAGGCCCGTGTAGAAGAGCAGTCTGAAGATGAAGCGGATGAAGAAATGACTGGGTTCAGTTCCAGTCGCTCAAGACGGGGTCGACAAGCAGCATACTTGGCTCACGCAGCAATTGCCGGTCAGAACAAGTCTGCATCGGCATCTCCTGGCCCTGCCAAAGCTGCGCTGGCTGGCCAGACTTTTACTAAGCCTCCCGCTGCCAATTTAGAACAGCGCACCACCCGTGCCACCCCTGCTAACGGCGAGTCATTTATTGTTAGGTTACGAGTACCTCGATTACGAGAGATTTTGGCCAATAGGGCCTACTAATGTATGTACCTAATGAGATAACGTCTTTTTGTCATTATCTGTTGTTCAATAGGATCTATGTGGACAAACTATTTACTTTACGGATTGATTGTTTCTGTGGTGGAATTATGTGTGGTGAATGGCGGTCACATCTCAGACCCTAACTCCAAAAGTTAATCCGATGATATAATCCATTGTAAAAGCATCATAATAGATGATTAGTGGTCCTTAGAAACACTCAAGTCATCCAATGATCAATATTATCAATTGTTTACCATCATGAGCATCAAGACTAGAGTGCATCGCAATTGCAGTTGTAGTCAGGGGCATTTGCATTTTGGCAGCCTGTTAAAGCCCTTGTTATATACGGTAGGAAGAGATAGTAGAGTATTTAACTATTCCTGGATTATATTGCATGCAGCATTCATATGATCTTCTTGTTCTTTGTTTTTATGGGTTTTCAAAAGGATTAAAGTTGGAGATCGCTGCCTAATTTGGGTGCGGCGCCCCTGAACACAAATGGCGTATAAAGTAATAGGAAACTCCAGCTTCGTCTGATCTTTAGGTACTGACACAGTCGATTGACTGGTGCATATAATATGCATCCAATGTAGAAAATCTTAGCATAAAAGTACTGGCATTAGTCCAAAAGTTTCCTTTCCTGTTAACTCTAGTACCATAATGCAAATGAAGGTCAATGGCTAAAACACAGTACGTCGATCTCTGCATATCATTCATCGCTACTTGGTAGATTAGGCTATCGCCGTAGTGCCAGAAATAAGTCTATCTTCCAGTTCAGAGGGGTCAGAAGCTACGCTGCTCACTCAATATGAATTCGATATATATATTCGGGTCGTCTTTGGTCATATACTCCCCAATCATTATGACATGGTCACAACAAACATGAGAGTCATTGAATTCTCTAGAGACTCCCCTGACTTCTGAAATGGTTATAGATACTTGATTGTTTTGCATCAAGTACCAATCATTGTTCAACGAAAATCTTGTTATGGTAATTCAAGGTGACGCAGATATGTGCGACGAGATTATCTA
>PPJH02000050.1:0-91611 GCA_003705705.2 Blastobotrys raffinosifermentans
GTCGTAATTTGGCGCCGAATATCATCAAGGGCCTCCAATGATACATCAAAGTAATAAATGTCGATAGACTCGAGCATCTTTACGGCCCTGTTGACATGGAGGTCAACTCCATACACGGCGTCTACTTGGAACCTGGTGCCCAATATGGTGAAAATGCAGTCAACAAGCACTTTGACTTTGTTGTCAGTCAACCCAACCTCAACCGTAACGGGGGGGACGAATGGACGATGCTGTGCGCAATGCACAAAGGACAGGTAGCATGGAGCAATGGTATAATTGGGAATCTTAGTTCCATGAGTACCTGTGTCCCGTTTGATCGCTGCAGCAACATCGTTCTGCCCGAATAATCGTTCACAGATCAATCGACCACTGTGGATGTATAGGGGGATGTTGAAGGACCCGGAAGGTACTATCAATTGCCCTGGACCCAATAGGCCTCGTTTAAGATCCTTCAGGCCATTCCTTGGTTCAGGGATTTCACTTTGCAGTTGCCGCAGTAGACTTGGCAACGACCTTCTCAACGTATCTTCTCGCCAGTCCTCAGTGGGTAATTGTAGAGTACTCTGGCGGTGAATGCTAGTCAGAATTTCATTAAGAGCGTTGTTCAGTATGTCCAGTGGCTGCTCAGGTAGTTCTGGCATCAGTATTTCGATATGTCTTTTCAGCAGTTGACGTAGTCTTTGCAGTTGTTGCCGTAGATCATTTTCCAGCGCTTCCTGGTGCTGTGGTTTTTCCTGTAATAACCGGTCACTTCCAGCAGTCTTTAAGATCTCATATATAGTTCGCAATAGAAGAGAAAATCGAATTGGTTCCCAGACACTGTTGAGCAAGTTCTCGATGATTTGAGCCATAACTGTATTGAAAAAGCCAGCAGCACGCTCATGAGGAGACGTGGCCAGTGTTAAGATGAGACACTCTCCAGGTCCTGAAAGACAGGTGAACCTCACCTCCACATCTTCTAGGTGACTAATGACTTTCTCTTGAATGGATGTACCGTTGTACACGATTATTACAATATCGCCGGCAATCACAGATGAAGATTGTTGCTTATCGATGATATCCTCAATTTCTTTTAAAATAGCCGCGACGTTCCCATTAGAATAGTGGAGCACCTTGTATCTTTTAAGATCAAGTTCTTGGGAATCTGGAGTCAATTCCTGGAAGATGGTTTGGAGATACAGTGTAGACTCGTCAGTGTCCTCGTCAGCGTCCACTAACGTGGAGGAAGGTCTCTCCGAGCTAGGATTCTCACTACTAATGCTTGACATGCCGGATAACAAGATTTGGACGTTCAGATGAGGATGAGATATAAGCGTGAACGATATACTAAGACGGAATACAGTCTGACTTTGTATATGATATCTGATGAATAAAAAGGGCATCGATAAGGCAGGGGCGCCGCATAGCCATAACCGGTAACGATCGCCCACTATGTATTCCTCTTACATTATCGACCTGTATCCAGCAACATTTTACCTGCTTCATTTAGTGCACAAACATGGCCCTACTTCCCCTGTTGCCTACCATTCCTGATCCAGATCATGACAAAGCGGCAGGTGCTGTAGTAACCTCGAGGATAGGAGAAGCGAGAAGAAAGAGTAATTGGCTTGACCAAGTGCAAAAAAATATTATCTGTAACGGTACTATCATTGAGTTCATTAGCAATATACTCGTCGGCTATTTTGTACACTGCCCTCTTGTTGTAGTTGATGGATGGGCAGATTTGAAGGCCCTGCATGCCCTAGATTGTCAGCTATTATGGAAGGGGGAAATATCCTCAATTGCACTTAGATAGCCATGAAATGAATCTTGGGAAGATGGTACTGCTTGAGAGCCCAGTACTGCATCTTGATGTCTTTCCATCGCTCGTCTTTCTTGTGTTCAGCGATTTCCATGGTCTCGTACTCTACTTGAAGTCCGTAGTCCTGGAGATCGACCTCCACTACCTGGCAGTACACATCATAGCAAATCTGGCGGTCTGCACCCAGGCCATTGAAAAATGAAAAGGTGCCCTCAGGGCTGAGCAGGCCCACTACTACATCAAAAAAGTCTACCAGGTCCTGATAATGCTCTGAAAAAGTGTCGTAGTAAATACCGTCAAAAAACACTCCCTGATCCAGTAGCTTTGGCACAGTATCCTGCCATCGTCCCTCCAGAATGACCACGTTAGGCTTGTCGTACCACCCATCCTTTCGCATCTTTTCTAGCACCTTGGGATGCGCTTCGCTAATGTAATGCTTCTTTGGGCTGAATCCCTGTATGTACTTGTCAATGATGCCCATTCCAAATCCCACATTGAGCACTACTCCGCCTTGCTCTCGGCTTTGACAAAGAAGCTCCGCACTTCTCTTCATAATGGGATCCTCCCAGTCCATCATCACTCCATCCTGCTGTTCAGTGACCAGGTTGTGGTCGGTGTACTCCAAATCAGCCTTTAAATAGGCATCATTATCGCCAGCAGTATTGGCGACAGCAGCTCCCTCACTTGCCTCTGTGCTTGCCTCCGCACTTGCATCTGCGCTCGCATCAGCACCAATCGGCGTGTCTGTCTCTTCGGTCATTCGTCGTAAGAACACCTCAGACCGCACACCTGCGGTCACAAACTTGTCGTAGATTCGGCTATCAACGTTTCGTCGTAGGGCAATACATCCTGGGGTGTCGTTATTATCGTCAAGCATTAGCCAATTGGCTCCATATTGAAACAGAATATCAATCATTTCCAGAGCGACCTCCACAGTGTCTTTAGTCACCGTTTCGCTGATTCGATGCAATGGGGTCGTTCCCGTATCTCCTCCGTCAATCTCACCGCCCTGTTCCTCGTCGTTTGTCTCTGCCTGATCATTGTCGCGACCGTCCTGACCGTCCTGACCCTGGGCTTTTTGGGCCTGGTTCAGCTTTTCTTGCAACTCCGCTGCCAGCTGCACATCCTTGGTGGTAATTGTGGCCGGAATCCCCGATTTCAGGCACTCCTTAACTCCAGATACATACACGTCCTTGTCCACAGGACTGACCGCAAAGCTACACAGATCAAACAGTCTGTTCTCCATCGTTTTCCAACTCAAAAATGTTAATGTATGTCGCATCTTATCTAGATCTAAATATTTTCATGTCTCGAGCCGCACTCTACAGCTCGTCGTGGACAATGTTCAAGAGCTTTGGAGGGTCAAAATCCCTGGCCTTACAGGCGGCAGGGCTGGTGGCCTTGAAAAAGTACTCACAGCGCTCTGGCTCGGACACAATTGTCAGCTCATTTGTCTCTCCGCAGGTGAATTCGACGTTTGCTCGTCGCACCGGGCCGTTCCAGCACCGAGTGCCCCGGTCAAACTCCATGCGGAAAGTGCCATCCTCTCGAACAATCAGGTTGGAATAGCTTCCCAGGTTAGAGTGGTGGCCATTGCCATCTTGGAAAGCGCTCTTGAAGAAGCACACTTCGTAGTCGTACTCTCCAATGTGATTCTTCATGCAAACATCTCTGAGGGCTCGCAGCACATCGCCCTGCCCGTAGTCAGCGTCCCTATCAGCTTGCAGCTCTGAAACTGCCTTTTCGAGATCGCCAATCTTGCGCTCGGTGCCTTCCACCTTGGCTCGCTCAACACGGATGGCCTCGGGTTCGTCTGCGTCGGAGTATGACGAGGTGTCAGCCAACAGACCCTGGTTGACAAGCCACAAACGCAATTGGGTCAGCTTTTGCTGAATGGGAGCGGGCAGAATAGACTGCGACTCGCAAGAGGTGCCGGGTCGATACGCCTCCAGTCTCTTTACCAGATCCTGCAGCTTGTTTGCCTGGCCATCAGACCCGGTCGACGAACCCTTGCCCTTGATCTCGTCCCAAGATCTCAGAGCCTCCTTGACGGCTGGATCGTTAAAGTTGGGGTTGTACCCAGTCTTTAGACGGTCCAAGGTTTCGCCAATCTCGCCATACTGCGATTCTAGTTGCTGAACCTTGGCTACGTACTCCTTATGCTCTGCAATCACCTGCTGCAGCTCCTTAGACAGGTCAGCGAGCTCCTGAGGCAGCGACAGCGATTCCTCTGACACTCCGCTCTCGAGCTTGGCACGCTTGTCCTCCTCAATTGCAGCGTCGAGCGACTTTTGGAACGCAGCCAGCTGCTGTTTCTCGTATTTCAGGTTCTGCTGCTTGTCGGCAAGCTTCTTTTCCAGGTCCTTGACGATTTCCTGAGCCTTTGCATCTAGCTTTTCGCGGGCTTTGAGACCAGCGTCCAGCAGCTTTTGCTGGTGCTTAATATTGGCCTCGTATTCTGCGTGGATTTCTGCGCATCTATCTGGGCACAAGTTTGGATCTAATCCTGCCTCGTCGCTGCCGTCACAGCACAGGTCATAGTCACACACTCCATCGTTCACTCGAGACGACGGAATCCACGCAGGAATGTGTCCCACGTTGTTGCAGTAGAACACTCCGTTGTTACAGGCAGAAGTTCCTGGTTCATCACTGCCGTCTGGACAGTCACAGTAGTCGTCGTTAATCTGGTCAACCGACAGCACAATTTCGGGGTTCTTTAAACAGGCCCATTGATTGTTGCCAGTGGGCTGATAAAGATGCTGTCTATCCTCGGGCACTCCTCGTACCTTGAGGCCCGCCACTACTACCGGAGCGAGCCAAACCAGACTGTACTTCATCGTTGCGATAAACCTCTAGAATGGTGCTTCGTGTCAACTGGTGAAGCGGTGCCAGGGGTCAAACGGCTGTCCTGCCGGGGGTCTCCTCAGTACAGAGCTGAGCTGACAGAGCTGTCAATCGCATTCAAATAGACAATTGACCATCAATTAGAGATAACTACAAATTTACATCTTTGCATTGCCTTTGCATGACTTTTGCAAGATATTATTCGCTCTTGTATAACATATAATATATATATATATATATATATATATATATATATCCAGCCTGCCTACTTTTCGTCGTTCGTGAGCTAATAGCTGAGTGCGGCACAGGTTCGCGTCTGTTCACCACTCTAACTTGGTTGACTAGTCAGACTGCTCAGGATGTTATTAGGTCCAAGCAGAGCTCACACGCTGGGAAACTATGCTGAGGGAGGTCAGTCGCTGGACGACAGAGAAGCTCAGAGAGAGGCCAGGCTGTATGCGATTCGCACTCGAGGATATGATTACCTGCGGCCACCGGGAGTGACCAAAACCATGGAGGCCATGGCCGAGGAACAGTATGCCGAAGGCCAGGAATTCACCGAGCTCGATAACTTTGCCGATAGCAATGGGGACCAGCTTGGTGAAGAGCATAGCGAACAGCACATTGCTGAACCCCAAACTCCTCAGGACCAAACCCAAACTTTGCAAACTGCACAACTAGGGCCAATTGAGAATGAAATTGGAGACGAGAGAATGCACAATGACATGGGTCAAGAAGCTGAGTTGGATATGGAGGAAAGAGATTTGGATGCTGAAGTGCCCGAAGCTGAGGCCGAGGAGTACCCAGATGATGACATGGATGCAGACTTGGACGCAGAAATTCCAGAAGCATATGACGACGATTACGACGACGAAGCCTACGATCAGGGATTTATGGTAGAAGAAGAGTACACCGAAGACGAAAACACATCTTTACAGATTCAGCGGCCTCCAGAGACACCTTCTAACCGGCCGTCCTCAGTCGTACAACAGATTATCGAAGACAATGAGCATCAAACATCAGTCGCCATTCCAGAAGACGACGGCCGTGAAGAGGAGGAGATTGAAGAATGGTACTACGATTCTGACTAGTCACACACACACTTACTAACTAACAAGCTGCAAGTACATGAGCAAAAATATAAGCTGCAAAGTTAATATCTACGTTGATTCTAATGATTCTAATGATTCTAATGGGCTCTTAGAGACTATGCTACGGGTTCAATTTCCAGGGTGAGCTGCTTGGTGTCGGCGTTCCACGACTTTACCTTTACAGAATTCATGTCCTTGATGACAATGTCCGCCCCAGCAGCTGCCACAACGCTCTTGTCGTATGTGGTGGCCAGTCCGACCACTATAGCGCCAGCAGCTTTTCCGGCTTTAATTCCTGCTGGCGCGTCTTCAAACACTACAAACTTGTCCAACCCCAGCTTTTCAGCACCCATCCTGTAACCAGCAGGGTCAGGTTTTCCCTGCGTAACAGACTCGGCAGTAATAAATACCGACGGTTCTTCAATCTTCAGGAAATGCTTGAGCCATCCCGAGGCCAATGCGTACGTTCCAGACGTCACAATTCCCCACTGGGATCGAGGAACGCTGGGGATCAACTTGTCCACTCCCGGCACAGGAGTAGCAAACTCCGCCCACCGCTCGGGGATTGTAGCCTCCAACTGGCTCACCGTCTTTGGATCAGCCAATTCGGGCTTCCAGATGTTGAGAACATCAATTGTCCTCCGTCCATGAGATGTCTTGAGCACCTCTACCGCGTCCAGCCCCTCGTCCTTAGCCAGCTGGTGCCAAAACTTTTCCACTGGCTCCGTACTCAGAATCAGAGTACCATCCAGGTCAAACAAAAGCCCGTTTACGGTCACCTCCATGTCTATTCCAGTCTAAGTATCAAAAAGCACAAAGAATTTATGGCGGAAAAAGTTCCCCATGGGTGCAGAATGATTTCCACAATAGGCCGATCGTGGGGCTCACCCCCTGATTCCTACACAGTAGAACTCGTAGAACTCAGTAGAGAGATATATTTCAATCAGCGATAAAGCGTACTCGAGCTTAGGGACAGTAATGTCAATTATGTGCAAGTGTTCATGG
This sequence comes from Blastobotrys raffinosifermentans, assembly GCA_003705705.2. Taxonomy (NCBI): domain Eukaryota; kingdom Fungi; phylum Ascomycota; class Dipodascomycetes; order Dipodascales; family Trichomonascaceae; genus Blastobotrys; species Blastobotrys raffinosifermentans. The sequence continues at coordinate 6,742 of PPJH02000050.1, forward strand.
TAGGTCAATTGTTTGATATTTGGCCATCTTGTCAACGTAGCATGTGTGCCGGTTCATGGCTTTGTCAATAAGACGGTACCTCAGGAACCCAGAATAGAATCACCAGAACAGATTATATCAATTCCTGAAAATCTGTCAGTTTTGATCTCATTGTCTGCTTGGCTATCTCTGGGCACCTCTGCTCGGTCATGTATACTTGGGCGTCTCTACTTGACACATATGCTCGGATATCTACCTTTGGGCATCTACCCCTGACACCTATACTGTACATCAACAAGAGATAGTCTAGAGTGCCCAGAAACTTCATATTCAAGGGTCTGACGCCTTCTTCTCTCTGAATTGCGTTCACTCCACCCGAGATTGTCCCACTGAAATTTTGATTTAACCGCTTGAGATTCAGGTGCATCCACGGCATCGCGCGGCTCTCTCCGGGGAATGCGCGGCGCCATGCGGCGCGTTGGCGCCGTTGTATAAAACCCGCCGACTGCCAGAACCTGCGACAGATTCCTTTTCGCAACCCTATAATCAAATAATGGACGACCGAGAGATTCTGCCAAAGGCATTGTCGCCTGTCAACTACAAGCTTCACCTTCATTCCATTGATACCAGTGCAAACACATATCTGGGACAGGAGGTGATTGACTTTGTGGCAAAGGAGTCTACAAACAAGGTCCATCTCAACTACAAGCCTGGATGCGTCAAGGCCACAAAGGCTAGTGCAACTATTGAGGGAATCAATTCTGTATCGGTTGAGGATATTGATCATAATGACGCTAAGGAGACTCTAACTCTGACTCTGAGTGCCGACATTCCCAAGGGAGCCGAAGCACACATCTCGCTGGAGTTTTCGGCTGACATTCAGTCCAACATGGCTGGATTCTACCGTTCTCGTTACAAGGGCGACAACGGAGAGGATCTGGTCATGCTGTCGACCCAATTCGAGTCTTCTGATGCCCGCAGAGCATTCCCTTGTATTGATGAGCCCAATCAGAAGGCTTCGTTTGAGTTCTCTATTGAGATCCCTCACGAGGGCTGGACGGCCCTTTCTAACATGCCAATTGCTTCCGAGTCTGTTTCTGACAACGGCAAGAAGGTTGTGACCTACGAAAAGGCCCCCAAGATGTCCACCTACCTGTACGCGTGGGCATTGGGAGAGTTTGAGTACATTGAGGACTTTACTGACCGCACCTACAACGGCAAGAAGCTGCCCGTCAGAGTGTACACCACAAAGGGTCTCAAGGAGCAGGGACGATTGGCTCTGCAGAGTGCTACTAAGATTATTGACTTTTTCTCTACTGTGTTTGGAATTGACTACGTTCTTCCCAAGTGCGACCTGCTGGCTGTCCACGAGTTTACCCACGGTGCCATGGAGAACTGGGGTCTCATCACCTACCGAACTACCGCTGTCTTGTTTGACGAGGAGACCTCTGAGAGCGCATACAAGACCCGAGTAGTGTACGTTGTTGCTCACGAACTGGCCCACCAATGGTTCGGAAACCTGGTCACTATGGACTGGTGGAACGAGCTGTGGCTCAATGAGGGATTTGCTACCTGGGTAGGCTGGTTCGCCGTGGACCATCTGTATCCCGAGTGGGACGTGTTCTCGCGATTTGTGTCTGAGGCTCTCCAGCAGGCTTTGTCCCTGGACGGATTGCGAGGATCCCATCCCATTGAGGTCCCTGTGCGCTCCGGTCTTGAGGTGGACCAAATTTTTGACCACATTTCTTACCTCAAGGGAGCATCGTCCATCCGCATGCTTTCCACTAACTTGGGAGTTGACACCTTCCTCAAGGGAGTGTCGCAGTACCTTAAGAAGCACCAGTACGGTAACGCAAAGACCACTGACCTTTGGGCTGCTCTGTCCGATGTGTCTGGTGTCGATGTAGCAAAGCAGATGCACAACTGGACCAACAAGATTGGTTTCCCCATTTTGGATGCAAAGTATGCATCCGACGGTGACAAGTCTCGAATTCAGCTGTCCCAGCGACGATTCCTGGCCTCTGGAGATGTCACTGCCGAGGAGGACACTACTGTGTGGTGGATTCCCTTGGCAGTGTCTACTGGAAAGGACAAGGCTCCTCGTCACGACTCGCTGACTGACCGCACCGGAGAGGTGTCTGACCTGGGCGATGGCTTTTTCAAGCTCAACAAGGACCAGGTCGGAGTGTACCGCGTGTGCTACTCTGAGGAGCTTCTCGACCGCATTGGAAAGTATGCCTCGGAACTGTCCAACAAGGACAAGGTTGGTCTGGTGGCTGACGCCGGTGCCGCTGCTCTTGAGGGATCGGGCTCTTCTGCGTCTGTGTTGAACCTGATCGAGCAGATTGGTGTGTCTTCTGAGACCGATCACTACGTGTGGTCAGAGATCATTTCTCGTCTGCGGGCCATTCGAACCGCATGGAGCGAAGGTGATGAAGACATTAAAAATTCCATTGCAGCGTTTGCTCGCAAGATTGTTGAGCCTGTGGTGAACACCCTTCGATGGACCACTGAGGCCCAGGATGACTACGTCTGGATCGAGAACCGGGCACTTATCTTCTCTATGGCTGTAGACCTTGGAATTGAGTCTGTAGTAACTGAAGCCCAGAAGAGATTCAAGCAGTGGGTTGCTGGAGACAAGTCGAGCATCCACCCTTCGCTGCGTCGTGCTGTGTACTCGGCTAACATTCAGTATGCCCAGGGTGAGGACCTTCAGGCCGTGTACCAGTACTTGGTCAAGGAGGTTAACGATTCCGAGACTGTTGATAGCCGTGAATTGGCTGCCTCCGCTCTTGGAAAGGTCAAGACTTCTGACCTGATTGCTCAGAACTTGGACATGCTGCTCCAGGTTAAGATCCCTGTCCAGGACGTGCACTCTCTCGTGAACCAGCTGGCCGCTAACCCTGCTGCTCGAGGTACCACTTGGGAGTTCTTCAAGAAGAACTGGGACACCCTGTACAAGGAGTACGCTTCTAACATGATCATTTTTGAGCGAATGGTCCGTCTGCTGCTCACTAGCCTTGTGTCGGAGAAGGACTACAATGATGTCAAGGCCTTTTTCAAGGACAAGGACCAGAGCGGATATGATCGAGCGGTCCAGCAGGGTCTGGACACCATCAAGACCCGGTACCAGTGGACCAAGCGGGACACCCAGGTTGTGCAGCAGTGGCTGGCAAACCACTAAATGCTACTAAGTGCCAGTACCACTAAGCGTATCAGTGTATCAGTTTGTATTTAAAACATTCTAATATTCGTATCATACATCGACCTTGTTCTATGCGTCCATATATTCGTATCATGCAACCTTTCTAATATTCATGTCGTACAACCTTCTATGCGTCCATTGTCCATATGCTAATCTATGCCTTTGCTCTGTTGTACCGTTTAACGACCTGGTCAATCTTTGCTCTCTGCAAGCAGATGGCAGGGGTGACCCAGGTACCACAGACACATTTTGATCCTTGCCAGTGATAAGCGCCAACCTTGGAATCACACTTGGGACAGGCGAGCTTTCCTTCTAACTCGCCCTTCTCGAGCTCCGTCTTCATCCACTTTAGTGGCTCCATGAAGAAGGCACACTGCTGGCTAGACACACCGTCTGGAGGCTGGTGAGGAATTGAAAATGCAGAGGTGGACAGAACGCTACGACACTTGCGGCATTTGAAATCTGAACTAGTACCGGTCAGAGCGTCCTGAGTGATGGCAATTGGGTCACTTGCAGCGTTGCGGACGTCTCGCAGCTCTGTGACTGGCTGGGAAGGAGTTTCGGTCAGCTCCCAAACCTGGTTGCCCGAAACCAATCGGTAATGGTTCCAATTCTTTGCACCGTCTGCATTTCCTAGCCGTCGCAGCAGCTCTGGAAGTGATTTGTATGATTCCTGGCTTTCTATGGGGATTAAAGAAGGGGGTGGAGATGAAGCGTAAATGGCCTTGGGTGCCAGTCTGGTGTACTTTGAATCCTCGGCCTGGGACTGAAGCAGCCATTGTCTATATACGGGGTGGGATTCAGACACTTCGTATGCGCATTGATAGTACACCTCGAGCTGTTTGTAGAAGGACTCGTTAGGGTTCGCTACTGACCGTTTGCTCTTGACAAATTCTAGAGCCTCGGAGGCAGACCAAAAGTTTTGCTTCATGAGATAGGCACATACTGCAGTAGTGGAACGAGAGACTCCGGCCATGCAATGGACAAACACAATACCTCCGCTGGAGATTGCCTCGGAAATAAACTTGTTAGTCTGGTCAAAGTACTGCATGATATTCTCGTCCTCCACATCGTCAATATCTATGCGCAGAGTAGTGTATCCTCTAGTGAAATTCTCGTAAAGAGCGGTGCCTGATTGACCGCCAAAGGTGGTGATCGATGGAGCGACTTCACCGGACAGCAGGGATAAAATATGAGTGATCCCCTTTTCGGCGAACGACTTTTGCCCCGACAGGGCCGTATAAGAACCTAGATATATATGGTCAGTAATCTGGTTCATCGCCATTATAGAATCTAGAGTGATAACGAATGAATCGTGAAAGAACGTTATTTGAAAATATTACCCCTCAGAATTGAACCGAGGTTGTACGCGGCTACCAGCCGAGAACCTGAACCATCCTAACGACACACAGGGGAAAAGAGCTATTGTTCGTTGTTAATCTTTGTAGATGCTGATTCCAATGGTCAGTATTTATTGACGGTGATTATGGGTCGATGGATTGATGGATCGATGGTTGATAGCGGTGTTAGCTGTGATAGCGGTGGTAGTGGTGATAGATGCGGTGGATATGATAAACGTTGATGGATGTTGATGTTACGGGTTAAGTACTAGTATGGATGGATGACTATGGACGTTATGAATGCCACGGATTATCAAACCGGATGCCAATTCAAGGTGTGATAACCTGTGACTCTCACCTTGTGACTCTACCCTGAAATTATCCCTGACAGCGCTGATAACGGCGATAAGATACCGATCGATGACCATCGTGATACCCTCCTTACAAGCCATCTAACCAGCCAACCTCTATCTACTCAAGTTCCCATCGCTTGTACAGCTTGTACCACCAGCCTCCAGCCCAAATGACTCTGTGTTTATTTATAAATGGCGGCACTGATAACGACAACGGCGATGAACTGATAAGGTTATCGGTGCTGATACGCTGAGCCTCACGACAGGACCGGGCCAGCCAACATGTCCCACTGGTTCCCTCAGATTCCGACAGGTTCTCCAGAGAACAAACAAGAGTCAGTAGACCTCTGAGGGGCCCCAACCAACTCGGAGGTAGGCGAGATCCGGCGGAGACCGAATCTTGCGCTGTGGCTCCCCCTACCAGCGGTATTGGACGGGGTTAGACGGACGGATTGTGCCGCGAACCGAGTGTACTCGGTCCACCGACAAAGTATGGGAGAGGCATGTCCCACTTCCAAATCAGGCATCTCATCGTCCCCATTCCGCCATTAACTCAGTCTTACAGGGTTCCATGGGCGGGGTTGTAGCACGGTCTTTTGGCACGGTCTGTTGGCACGGTTTGCAGCCAGGGTTGCGCAATATAAAGGCCAATGGACCCTCAGGTTGCTTCCTCCAATTGATATTACGGCTCAACCCGACCAACCAGCTCTCATCAGCTCTCTGTTAACCTTATCAGTGCGTTAACTCTTGGTTGATATCCATCTCGCTTCACCCTGCTAAGCACTTGCGCACGTCCCTTTCCCTTTTGCTTTCTGCTTGCAGTCACCAGTGGTGGCTTTGACGTCTTTCAAAATTCAGTCCACCGTAGCAATTGCCCAGTCCCCTGCGACTTCGTCGCATTTTGAACCAATTGACAGTCCCATCATTTCTGCCCCTAAGAATTCAACCCCTAGAATGACGGTCGACTCGTCTGTGTATGCTCTCCCTTACTTGGAGACTCCTTTGGTCCCTTCTCTGTATCTGTCGGAGCAGACTGGATCCAAGGTACTGCTCAAATTGGAGCTGTGCCAGCCCTCGGGTTCGTTCAAGTCCCGTGGCCTAGGCAATTTGGTGTATAGAACAGTGTCGTCGGCTCCTCCTGGCACTGTGTTCCACTTCTTCTCTCCTTCCGGCGGCAACGCCGGATGTGCCACTGCCTACGCTGCCAAACTATACAACCAGAAGTGCACCGTCTGTGTGCCTTCGACCACTAACCCCGTCATGGTAGAGCGCATTCGCAAGACGGGTGCAAACGTGGTGGTCCATGGCCAGAGCATTGCCGACGCTGAAAAGCACATCAAGGAGGTTCTCATGCCCTTGTCGGAGGAGCCTGCGGTGTTCTGCCACCCTTACAACAATGACCTTGTGTGGGAGGGCAACTCCACCATGGCCCATGAAATTGTAAAGCAGTTCTCAGGCCGTGGCAGACCTGATGCTGTGGTGTGCTCTGTTGGCGGCGGAGGCATGTACAATGGCATTGTCCAGGGCTTTGAGCACTATGGCTGGACTGATGTCCCCATTGTGGCCGTGGAGACCGAGGGATGTGCAACTCTCAGCGCATCCATCAAGTCTGGCGGCAAGCAGATCCGCGTGGAGCGCCCCAACACAATTGCCACTTCTCTGTCCACGGTGGATGTGACCACCCAAACCATTGACTATGCCATGAACCAGCATCCCACCCATTCCACCGTTGTGTCTGACGCAGAGGCCGCCGAGGCTTGCCTGCGGTTTGCTGGAGACCACAAGCTCATGATTGAAGCTGCCTGTGGCACCGCCCTTGCTCCCCTTTACACCGGCAAGCTGCAGGAGATTCTCCCCGACCTTGGTCCTGACTCGGTGGTGGTGGTGATTGTGTGCGGAGGCACTTCAGTGTCCCGACAGATTTTGGAGGATTATGCAAAGAAGTTTAACCTCGACATTCCTTTCTAGACCCGGTCAGGTTCAGTCAGATTCCATTAGATTCTAACGTCATAGGTATTTATTAATGCATCATTACTAGGACCCTCCCAGCTGCTGGCTGGAGCATCTCTCTAGGAATAGACAAACAGATCCCTAGAAATAGACAAACAGTTCTCTCTAGGAATTGGCAATTGGCTACAAGTGATTAAGCACTGGCCTGTAGCTGGGACTGCTTGTATACCCAGTATCCCTGTCGGATGGGAACCGCCTCTTGTAAATGGTCGTACACTGCCAGAGCCTTTGCTGGGTCTGTGACAAAGTAGATTGTGCCTAGTAGCTCCAAGGCATGAGTGGACTTTGCCGACACAACCTTGTCGCCCTCTCCCACAGTCACATATCTTAGGCACAGCTGCTCAAGGTCCGCCAATCGCTGTGGTGGCAAGTACTGCCGGTACATTCCCGTCAAATAATTCCAGGGTGATTCATTCTGCGGGGCCAGGGCAATCTTGTCGGCGGCATACTCTACTTCAGCACCAATTGCGTCGTCTAAACTGGCCTGGAACACGCCTCCGTTGCTCAGCACAAAGAACCTATAGTTCCAGGCCGAGTTATTACGCACGTCTCTGTCCAGCAGACGGTTGACAAAGTCCAGCTCGTCGCTTATAGGCACATCCCCCCCGAGCTTGCCTCGAACCACAGTCATCAAATATGACCACGCATGATAATTTTTTGTATCGTCCTGCAGAGCAATTCTGCAAAACGCCCGCTCGTCGTTGATATTATCTATGGTGCTTTCGCGGTGATGCCAAATTTGATAATTCTTGGGATTGTCCAGCGTGGTCTCATCTAGCCACTGCTGATCCTCCTTTTTGTCCAGCGACTTTAGGATCCGGCGGCGATACTCCCACACAGTGTAATGAGCAGGGTTATCTTCAATCAGGTCCTGGGTCAGCACCAGTGCCCGCTCAGACCTCTCGTCGGCGGCCATGACTGCACGCAGCAGCGACATCTTGTGAGCGTACTCGGCGGCGTATGCGATGGTGGCCATCGCGTCGGGGCCATCCTCATGAGGGATGGGCGTCACATCTGACCAGTCGTATTCGTTGTAGCTCGTCATGATGCCAAAATAGCCTACACCTCGGGGTTCGTTTAAGTAATATGCCGTTAATTGTTCTGCCCAAACAGGATGAGGCTCATGTAGCTATATAATCACCGCTACTGCGACAGGGGTCTGTATCAACGTATCAACGTATCAACAGGGACAGAACGGTGTAACAGGATAACAGGCAGGCAAATAGGTAGATATGTGGATAGGCAGACAGGTAGATAGGTAGAGAGATGGAATATTAGCGGTTAGGATATCGCACAGAGCAGCAGATTGGATAGCATCGGCAACCATTTGCCATTGCCAATAATGCACCCCACTTGGCAATTGTACCGCAGATGTGCCGGTATCGTGACTGATTATCAGCGATTTAAAATTAAATCCTCAGAGATGAGGGGACCTGGACACATCTGAACAGATCTGAATACGTGCTGAAACAGTCTGCTGCCTGTTGTAGGCGTGGATTATATGCTAGATTAGGGGCAGTCACTAGTTATCGTAGCGTTAATTCACTACCGTTGAATTTACCAATTTCTAGTCCTTCTGAAGTCCTTCTAAAGTTGAAAGAACTAGGACTCTAAATATCGAAATGATAGATAGATATATTGATTGATTGATTGATTGAATTTATTTGAGACGGATAGTTGAATCATTAGCAGAACCTATTTTTTACATCTTGGGCGTTGTGTTGGTCTTGGCCTTGTCGTGAGAGCCCGTAGCTAGCTGCTTGCCGGTAGTGCCGTCAAGAATCTCAAAGGTGATGTGGGTGTATCGGGTGGAGTTTGATTGGATGCGACAAATAAGCAGGATATCGGCGTCGAGAGGTACGGGACGTAGGAAGGTAACATTGAGATTGCGGGACACTCCAAACTCATTGAGCACGTTGCTGAGGATGTCCATGTAGTTCTCCTCGGCGGGATCAAAGTTTTTCCAGTATCGAGGATCGGACAGGATGGCCCAGGTGGTGTAATTGTCGACCATGGTGACCACGCATCCTCCATGCACTGCTCCCATCATGTTCTTCATCCAATCTTCAGTGTGGATCTTAAACGCCATTGTAGGGTACACATCGTGCATGTTACACCCAGCCACCTCTCCTAGCGCGAGCAGTTTCTGGCCCCAGACACTGGGATCTTTATTTGCCTGAGAACTGGCAATGCCGAACACATTGGCGACCATCTCCTGCTCCTTGGGGTCGTTTTCGAAATGAAGTGGTACTTTTCCCATCGTATCTGTCTATGTGGTTATCGTTTTTCGGTTTTTGTTGGAAAAAGGGTATGTTATCTGACTACGTCTAGTCGTGGGGATGAGATCGCTTTTAAGGAAGTCCGCGGAGCATATGATGAAGCCTCGGCCCGGGACAAATATTGTCCTGTGGGAAGTGGGCTTTATGCAGACATGTTTCTCAGATCTTCTCAGATCTTCTCAGATGACGTGGGAGTATACGCTGTTTATCTTTAGTATTAATATTATTATTATCAGACGTTGAATACGGGGGAGGGGGATTAAAACGCATCGTGCATTTGTCATAGGGGCCATAAGGCTCTTGAGGGGACCCTTATAGGGGATATAAAATGGGGAGGAGGGCTCCCTTTGGAACCGTCCTTAATCCCCTGGAGTTCCATCTTATCTTGCTTAGTTTGCCTCCATCCCTGGAGTTCCGTCTTATCTTGCTTGGTTTATGATTCAGCCACCATGGACTACTGGTCGGAGCTCTACCGCCTCCAGTTGCTGAGAGACAACTTGGAAATGCTTCAGCATGAGCGTCTGTACACCATTCGTCGTCGCCAGGCCGCCGACCGAGTCGACCCCTTGGACATTGGCCAACTGCGGTTCTTGGACGACTGTATTCGCAAGCTGAGCGACGACATTAGAGTCATTCATGAAGACATTAGTACCAGCTCCCATAAAATTAACGAGTGGACCTATTTCAGCCACCACCCAGGGCAACAAGGAGGGCAACAAGGCAGGGCATAGTGACATGGGCTGGGCTGACATACCAAATACCATAGATGTGTGGATGTGTGATTCACTACTAGTGCTCTACTAGTAGTAATACTGCCTTGTCAATTCTCTACTATTTATTTTGTCTATTTATTTGAAATATTTAAATTATTGTGTTGAGATTATCTTATCGATAAGCGCCTCATACTAAGCGGCGCAATTTTTTTTGGTCATAATTGAAAAATTTGTCTTCGGTCCGGTTTTCTTTGGCAGTTCACACTCGGTCGATTCGCCAACTGCACATTAAATCTCTAATCATGACTGTCCCTGTCGAGGTCGGATCGGTTTTCGATACCATTCTGGTGCTGGATTTCGGCTCCCAGTACTCTCACCTTATCACTCGCCGTCTTCGTGAGTTCAATGTCTACGCTGAGATGCTTCCTTGCACTCAGAAGATTGCCGAGCTGCCCTGGAAGCCCAAGGGAGTGATCCTGTCTGGTGGCCCTTACTCGGTGTACGCCAAGGACGCTCCTCACGTTGACCACGATGTGTTCAAGCTTGACGTGCCCATTCTTGGAATCTGCTACGGTATGCAGGAGCTGGCCTGGATCGATTCCGCTGACAATGTTGGCGCTGGTGAGAAGCGTGAGTACGGTCATGCTACCATCCACGTCAAGGACTCGTCCAACCCTCTGTTCAAGGGTATTGACAACTTCCAGGTGTGGATGTCTCACGGAGACAAGCTCCACGGTCTGCCCAAGGACTACGCTACTGTCGCTACCACCGACAACTCTCCCTTCGCTGCCATTGCTCACACCAAGCAGCCCATCTGGGGTATCCAGTTCCACCCTGAGGTGACTCATACCACCAAGGGTAAGCAGCTGCTCCAGAACTTTGCCGTGGAGATTTGCGGCGCCAACCAGCAGTGGTCCATGAAGAACTTTATTGGCACTGAGATTGAGCGAATCAGAACTCTTGTCGGTGACAAGGGCGAGGTCATTGGTGCTGTGTCCGGAGGTGTTGACTCTACCGTGGCCGCCAAGCTCATGAAGGAGGCCATTGGTGACCGATTCCATGCCATCTTGGTCGACAACGGAGTGATGCGTCTCAATGAGTGCGAGACCGTCAAGAAGACCCTTGGTGATGGTCTTGGTATCAACCTGACCGTTATTGATGCCGCCGACGAGTTTTTGGACAAGCTCAAGGGCGTCACTGACCCCGAGAAGAAGCGAAAGCTCATCGGAAACACCTTCATCCACGTGTTTGAGCGCGAGGCCGCCAAGATCAAGCCCAAGGGAGGTGGTGAGATTGAGTACCTGCTTCAAGGAACTCTGTACCCCGATGTGATTGAGTCCATCTCTTTCAAGGGACCCTCTCAGACCATCAAGACCCATCACAACGTGGGAGGTCTGTTGGAGGACATGAAGCTCAAGCTCATTGAGCCTCTGCGAGAGCTGTTCAAGGACGAGGTCCGAGCTCTGGGTGAGCTTATGGGTATTCCTCACGACTTGGTGTGGAGACACCCCTTCCCTGGTCCAGGAATTGCAATCCGTGTGCTTGGTGAGGTCACTCGTGAGCAGGTAGAGATTGCCCGTCAGGCCGATTACATCTACATTGAGGAAATCCGCAAGGCCGGCCTTTATGAGAAGATCTCTCAGGCATTTGCTTGTCTGCTCCCTGTCAAATCTGTGGGAGTTATGGGAGACCAGCGACGCTACGAACAGGTGATTGCCCTGCGAGCAATCGAGACTAACGATTTCATGACCGCGGACTGGTTTATGTTTGATGGCAACTTCCTCAAGACTGTATCTCGACGAATTGTCAACGAGGTTCCTGGAGTGGCCCGTGTTGTGTACGATGTCACCTCCAAGCCTCCTGCCACCGTTGAATGGGAGTAATTGGACTTTTTGTTCTTTATAGATTACAACAAACTAGTAAGCAATTTTATCCTGTATATTAACAACAAATAAAAACTATGCAGCGGACGGAACAATGGTTAGTGGTCTTGGGGAGATTGGACTCGTAAAACTACTGCTGTCGTATATCCTCCGTCGTGAGAGATGGTCAGTAAAAAGTCCTCGTTAGGATGTCGCTTCATGTAATCGTCATCACGAATGGTACGACGGCCTTGATCTGTACATCTGTACCAGTTTTTGAACACACATTTGGCCTGTTCTTGCTCGTTAAGGCTCTTGAACAATGCCTCTTTTGCTGCCCACGTAGACGCCAGCAATCGAACTCCTCTTTCGTCCGTGGTATATTTGGGCAGCTCGTGAACAGGATGCAAAACTCTGCGAGCAAACCGAGGGCCAAGGCGGCCCAGAGCCAGTCTGGCGATTCTCGAAGTCTGCACTATATCGTTGCCTAGTCCTACAACATTCATGTAAAAGCGAACAATGGCGAGCCGCATCTTCTTCATCTCATATATGACATACGACATCTATAGTGGGACTATGGTTTCCATAATGAAATTGTAACTAGACAGTGATCACAACTAGTAAGGACCGTAGCTGGTCATCTTTCTCGAACAACTGTCGTGTTCTGAAATTTGCCAATTCGCAAAAATAGCACTTTGAGATCTAGATCTAAGACATGATCCCGCCGTATAACGGCTTTTTTCACGAAGACTCGTACTTTATACGACCAGGAACACCAGGTCACACCAGGTCACACAGATCAGTAACAATGACAGCGACTTCGGGGGTCCCTGAGGTCCCGTTTGTGGTGAGCTCTCCGGGAAAAGTTATCCTGTTTGGAGAGCACTCGGTGGTGTACGGAGAGCCCGCTATCGCGGCGTCTGTAGCGCTAAAGACCTATCTCCACGTGTCTCCGAGTGAAGAAAAGGTAACCCTGCTGTTCCCTGACACCAAACTGGAGATGTCGTGGAATATCAGTGATCTTCCGTTTGCAAAGACCCCCGAGGAAGTTCCTACTGAGTTGGATCCGACCGTGCTCAAGAACCTGGAGCCCTGTCTGGCAAACATTGACGATACGTTCCAGCATGCAGCAGCTTTGGCATTCTTGTATCTTTATGTGCATCTAATGTCGCCAGAGTGTGGTGGATTTGTATTTGCTGCCCGATCTGTTTTGCCAATTGGTGCTGGATTGGGATCATCTGCTTCAATGTCTGTGTGTATGGCCGGAGCTATGCTTCATCTCAGGGGACAGGCGTCCTTGGAAGTCATCAACTCGTGGGCGTTTATCGGTGAAAAGTGTATTCAGGGCAATCCATCGGGGATTGATAATAACGTGGCAGCCCGTGGAGGTGCTGTCATGTTCAAAAAGGCTGTCAAGCCTGGTGACAAAGCTGTGCTGCGTCCTTTGGCTCTAAGGCCCCTTAATCTTTTACTAACAAACACCAGAGTACCCCGGCGAAGTAAGGAGCTTGTAGCAAATGTAGGTGAGCTGGTCAAGGCTCGCCCTGCTATTGCAAAGCCTATTCTTGAGTCAATGGGCCACCTTGTGACCGAAGCAGAGCAGGCTTTGGCTGATGGGGACACTTCTGTCCTACAGGATTTGGTGCGATTGAACCACGGTCTGCTAGTATCATTAGGAGTGTCGCACACTTCGCTTGAAAAGATCCGAATTGCTAGCCAGGACTTGGATCTGGGAGAGACCAAGCTCACTGGAGCTGGTGGTGGAGGCTGTGGCATAACTCTTGTCAAGGCTGGGGTAGAAGAAACCTCTGTGTCTTCCTTCAGAGCTGCCCTTCCTGACTATGAGGTGTTCGAGACCGTCCTCGGAGGGCCAGGAGTTGGTGTTGCATCCGTAGCCACTAGTTCAGCCCAGTTCCTGGACCAGTTTGATTCCACCTCTCTTGACAACCTCAACTGGACTTACTGGTCCTCCTAATTCATAATGTAAAAATGTCATGATAGCAGTACTAATGCATTTACTACCTCTATCAGGTCTATCCATGTCGATGTAATCAGGTCTATCCAATGTTCATGTAATCAAAACGCCAAAAATTTCAGACAGTCTATTTCATCTCTATCTATACAATCATTACATGCCTCGGTTGAACCACACTTGCTTGACACCAGTCTTTTGGAACCGGTCTTCGAGCTTGCTCACGTCCACAGTTCGTTTCTGGGGGAAGATTGCTAGCGCAAATGGAAGGGCAGCAAATGCAGTAGCGGTGATGAGTCCAAAGTTGGCCAAATTGACGGCAAAGTTGGACTTGTTGCGCAGAATGCCCCGCTGCAGACGTACAAGGATCAATGGAGGCAGAACCATTACAGGAGTGGCATTGATAACTCGCGAAAGGGCGGTCTCTCCCACGGCGTAGAAGGCCGCGGTCTTGGAGGAGCCAAGGTCCTTTCCTTGGTCATCAAACACAGAGATACCGCGCTTGAGCTCCTCTGATCTCATCAAAAATACGTTAACCATACCAGCAGATACTACCGCGGCAAATGGAACCAAGCGTCCCAGAATGGTACGAGTGGACTCCTTGACCCGGAGCCGAGGCACTAAAGCATTCAGACCCAGAGCTACCGAGCACGATCCGGCAACGGCCAAAAAGTAGTTTGTCACTAGCTGCTGAACAGTCATGGGGTGACTCTTGTTAGCGTTTGCAGTATTCACAGCTACGTTGAGTGACTGGTTAGCGACCTGCCAGAACAGCGTTCCAGCAGTTCCGAGGTTTGGTTGCAGCATTCCTGCCGTCACCACCAAGTTGGACAGCACGTACGACGACATTCGGAACGGCAGCATAACGGGGATTCCAGTATCAGGATGGAGCGTAGAGTCCAACACCCGCTTGGCTCGCCAAAGCTCTGGGGTCATGGACATGCTAGGGTTGTTTTTGTACTGAAAAATCAGGGTTCTGGCACTTTCAATGTCCTTGGAGGTGTTTAGAAGCATTCGAGGATCCGAAACTTCAGCACAATGCTTCACTCGGCCCCAGTAAGTGCTGAGATCATGACGAGACTCGGGGAGAGGACGTAAACCGGGCACTGACGATGCCATTTCTATTGTCTAATGAGTCAAGGAGGGCTCTCGGAGTTCTCGAAGCGACAATTTATCGGGCCGGGTGTTGCGGGATAGGCTTGCTCAGGACTTGCTCAGGACTTGCTCAGGGACACAAAAAAGGGACTTGTTGCTGTAAAAAGATATTTGTATACTAGTGTAATGGAAATCTAAATAGAGCAAATGAGGAGACCACTTTCTAGGACTCCTGATCCATAGAACTTGCCGTCGGCAACATTGGCATTGGTCATGACACTGATGTATCGGCCATCGTCTCTGTACAGAGGACGGGATTCCCAGCCATTGGGGCCCTTGAACACCTCAGCGGCCATGGCATCTACACGCAAATCAGTCTTCATGGGACTATGAAGTCGCTTGAGGGTGATCATGGGCTTGGGGAAGCATGCCGCTACCAAGTTACCAGTGGTGGGAGAGACGTGAATGTTATCGAGGCCGGCGCCAATTGGCAATTCCTGAACAAAAGTGAGGTTGTAGTCATCGTCAGCATCATAAGTGTAGATGGAGACGGTTCCCTTGAGACTGTCATCAACAAACACATTGTTGTCCTTGATGGCCATTCCATTGGCATAGGTAAAGTGGTGAGCCTTGATACTGCAAGAGGTAGAAACATCGCCATTGTTGTCGCCAGACACATCAAAAGTGCAGTGTCCCACGTATGACCAAGCCCAGGGGCCTGCCTTGTCCTCCAGGAATCGCATGAGGCCGCCGCGGAACATTCGATCGTTGGTAAAGTAGAACGACGAACCGCTCGTAGCCACTACTTCGTTGGGATTCAACAGGAGGTCGTGAGAGACGTCATACAGATGAGTGACATGGGAGTCGCCAGGAACGTGCTGGAACACTGACACTACCGAACCATCAGGCTTGTGGTTAATGGCAAAGATCTTTCGGACCCCATCGTCCTGCTCCAAAACGCTAAATCCATGAGATACATAATCCATGTCTGAGCCCTCCTTGAACTTGATGGTGAGCTGGGTAGTACTGTCCGAGGATGGGTCGTAGAGCCAGAACTTGTCATGGATGGGCTTGTTAGCGACCTGGTCGTAATTGAGTCGGTTACTGGGAGGGAAATAGTGTTTTCGATCCTCCATATCACCGCACGCCAGATACATGGTACCGTCAGCGTTGATGTGAAAGTCCTCGCAGTTGCCCATGTACTCGTGGGTGACCTTGCAATGGTCGCTGTTGAGCATTGGAGCATCACTATGCTGGAATATTTTGAGGTCCGAGAATGAGACCCGATTCAACAGCACTCCATATCCCAATGAAGACGGGATCCGGCCAACAATGGTATTAGCCTGGTAAGCTACAATAGCCACCAGGGCCACGATAGTTAATGGGAACAGCATTGTGAATGTTTAGTATGTCAATCGACAGCTCTGCGGACTTAAGAACCTTCCCCGCCCGTCGGATCCTCGATCGTCCCCCTGTTCCCCGCACCCCCGCAGCTCCCTCGGCATTTCGAACAGCCATTGAACAGCCATTGAACAGCCATTGAACGACCGGACAACGTTGGCTGCAACGGCCGATTATGGGTCCTATTGATGCTGATTGTACTGTCACTTTGGCTCTACTGCCAGTGTGCCATTGCTCTTTGTTGATTGTCCTTGCTAAAAACGCTGAAATTTGTCAAAACGGGTCGCCGGTTACCCGAGTTGCAAGCGGTCGGTCAATTGAACCTAAAATATATACCTAGAAGCCTGCACCAGGCCACCAGTACCATTCATTGCACGGCCAGCTCCATCCCTACTCCAGTGCTACTCCAACACTACTCTAATACTACTCCAAATATACTCTCCGGTTCGCTGTCAGTACTCCCTCGAGCAGCATCTCTACCGTTAGGTCCCCAGCCCCGGCTTATCAGCGATAGCACAGCCGCGCGACTCTCGGTCAGAAGAGCCTAGAAACGCCTACGAACTACGTAACAACTACACGGATGCCACTAGTGAGTCTATGACAGGAGTCCATGACAGGAGATCAGGACAGCCGGATTGATTACTTTTCTTGGATTATAACGGAACTGGCGCAACTTTGATAGTGAAACTGCGCAGAGGCGTCTTGATGGGTCCGGAAGCCGGCACACAACCGACCAGGCCAGACCAGCCAGACCAGGGAAATAACGTCAAAAAATACAGCAAAATAATGTCAAAAATACAGCAAAACCTGCATCTCGCTGCGCTGTCTGCATCTGTCCCGTGTATCTCCATAATTCCACTGCAATTCCCCCGGATTTGCTCCTTGTCCCCGCAAATCTGGTGATATCCTGGTCACCAACCTTCTAGAACGATCTGGAACTACCTGGGAGCCGCTGGCAGCCGCTGGCAAACTCTGGCCCAAGAGCGCTGGTAGTATATAAGCAAGGGCTTGCCATCCAGTTGGACCACAGCAATTAACACTAATACACTAACAATGGAGAACAAACTGACAGATAGAGCAACCAAGATAATCCAGGATGCTGCCCAGCTGGCAGTAGACCACTCTCATGCTCAGATTACGCCAGTGCATTTCCTGGCGGCCATGACTCCAAACGACCCAGACGGGTCGCCGTCGTTGCTCAAGACGGTAGTGGAAAAGTCACGATACGATTGGCAGCCATTGGAACGAGAAATCAACAAGCATTTGGTTCGGGTGCCTTCTCAGAGCCCAGCGCCACAGCAGCCAGAGCCTTCTCCGGCTGGAGCAAAGGTGCTGAATAACGCCGAGAGCATTCGCCAAAAGCAGAAGGATTCGTTTATTGGACAAGACCACATTCTGTTAGCGCTGTTGGAGGACTCATCGATTGCCCAGCTGTTCAAGGGCATTCAATTGAGCGCCGAGGCGCTTCAGAAGCAGATCCAGGCCATTCGTGGCAACCACCGCATTGACTCTCGACAGGCCGACTCGTCGCAGGAGTACGAATTTCTCAAAAAGTACGCCATTGACCTCACGCAGATGGCCCGAGAGGGAAAGATTGACCCTGTGATTGGCCGAGAGGAGGAGATCCGACGATGCATTCGAGTGCTGGCTCGCCGAACAAAGTCAAACCCTTGTCTGATTGGTGACCCCGGTGTGGGAAAGACCAGTATTGTCGAGGGAGTCGCTCAGAGAATCA
This sequence comes from Blastobotrys raffinosifermentans, assembly GCA_003705705.2. Classification (NCBI taxonomy): domain Eukaryota; kingdom Fungi; phylum Ascomycota; class Dipodascomycetes; order Dipodascales; family Trichomonascaceae; genus Blastobotrys; species Blastobotrys raffinosifermentans. Next base: position 24,686 of record PPJH02000050.1, read on the forward strand.
TCGACCAAGATGTGCCCAATGTGCTGTCTGGCTGTAGACTGTTCTCATTGGATTTGGGAGCGCTCAAGGCCGGAGCAAAGTACCAGGGTGACTTTGAAGAGCGCGTCAAGGGAGTGCTAAAGGACATTGAGGAGGCTTCGGAGATGATCATTCTGTTCATTGACGAGATCCACATGCTCATGGGCGACGGCAAGTCTGATGCTGCAAACCTGCTCAAGCCCATGCTCGCCCGAGGCACTCTGCACTGTATCGGAGCCACCACCGTGGAGGAGTACCGAAAGCACGTAGAGAAGGACGGTGCGTTTGAGCGACGATTCCAGAAGATTGACGTCCGCGAGCCCACCATCCGCGAGACCGTAGCCATTCTTCGAGGACTCCAGAACCGATACGAGCTGCACCACGGAGTTCGCATTCTGGACTCTGCTCTGGTCACCGCGTCGCAGCTGGCATCCCGCTACCTGACGTACCGTAAGCTTCCCGACTCTGCAGTTGATCTGATTGACGAAACAGCTGCTGCAGTAGCAGTTGCTCGAGACTCAAAGCCCGAGCAGCTGGACACCCTCGACCGAGAGCTGCAATTGCTCAAGGTAGAAATTGCTGCCCTGGAGCGTGACTCGGGAACTGATCCCACCACCGCTGAGCGTCTAGATCAGGCCCGCCAGCGTGCCGCTAACATTGAGGAAGAGCTCACTCCACTGCGAGAGAGATACGAAGCGGAGCGACAGGGCCACGAGGAGCTCAACGGCTTGAAGAAGAAGCTCGACGAGCTCGAAATTAAGGCCCTGGAAGCCCGTCGTCGTGGAGATACCGCCACGGAGGCTGACATCAACTACTACGCCATCCCCGATGTCAAGAACCAGATTGCCAGTATGGAGGAGAACATCTCTGCCCGAGAAAAGGCAATGCTGCGAGACGTGGTAGACTCGGACCAGGTTTCCGAGACTGCTGCCCGTCTCACTGGCATCCCAGTATCCAAGCTCACTCAGGCCGAGAACTCAAAGCTCATTAACATGGAGCGGGTGCTTGCTTCTGAAGTTGTAGGCCAGTCCGAGGCGGTCAAGAGCGTAGCTAACGCGGTTCGTCTCAGCCGATCGGGACTGTCTAATCCCAACAGACCCGCCAGCTTCCTGTTCCTGGGTCTGTCTGGATCCGGAAAGACAGAGCTGGCAAAGAAGCTCGCAGGATTTATGTTTGCCGACGAAAAGGCAATGATCCGAATCGACTGCTCGGAGCTCGGCGACAAGTGGTCGGCAAGCAAGCTTCTTGGTGCTGCCCCTGGTTACGTAGGATACGAGGAAGGAGGTATCTTGACCGAGGCGCTGCTGCGACGCCCATACTCTGTAGTGCTGTTTGATGAGGTCGAGAAGGCTGCACCCGAAGTTCTGACGGTGCTGTTGCAGGTTCTGGACGATGGACATGTACGAGCGTCGTCTGGAAAGCTTGTCAATGCCGCAAACTCGATCATCATTATGACCTCCAACCTCGGTGCTGAGGCCATTAACCGAAGCACTTCGTCCAAGATTGACTCCATCACCAAGGACCAGGTAATGGACGCCGTCAAGGCGCACTTCCGCCCGGAGTTCCTGAACCGAATCTCGTCCATGGTGGTGTTCAACCGGCTGTCTCGCAAGGCCATCCGCAAGATTGTCGACATTCGCATCAAGGAGATTGAGCAGCGGTTCCAGTACAACAACAAGAACATTCGTCTGGACTTGGACGAGGACAGCTACGAGTACCTTGTTGCCAATGGGTACTCTGTGGATCTGGGTGCTCGTCCTCTGAACCGTCTCATTCAAAATGAAATTCTCAACCGGCTGGCAATTCTGCTTCTGCGAGGAGAGGTTAAGGACAATGAAGTTGTCAAGGTGGTTCGTGCCGCTGATGGCAAGGGTCTAGAAGTTGTTCCTAACCATGAGCCAGAGAATGAGAGCGAGGTGATGGACATTGACACTGACCTCGACTACGGTGACGATGAGGATGGGGTCATGGATGACCTGGAGTAACCGGCACGCTGAATTGGGGTGCATTGTATTGTAAATAGATAATTAATTGCATTTGAATCATGAATCACATTCATAGAAGTATCAGTTAGAGTATATCCAGCTATTACCTATTATCCAGGTCTATTATCAGACCTTACTGTAAAGAACTAAAGCAATAGAATAGAATAGTTTGTTAGAAAGAAAGAAATATAGGCATATATATATATATAGATAGATAGATAGATAGATAAATCTGATCCGCTTCCCTTTCACCTCTGTTGCCGGAGATGTGCAACAAATATAATGGGCACAGGACACCACCACCAAATTCCTCCGAACAGACTCAAACATACATTAGATTCATCTAATTAACATTACAAACCTGCACCAAACCTGCACAGCCTGAGCTTTGACTCTTGACCAGTCTCACAATCCTATCAGTGCTGTCCGTCTCACCAGTTTCACCAGTTTCACCAGTTTCACCAGTTTCACCAGTTCACCAGTTACTGGGCCTATCGGCACTGGCCCACGTTTCGGACAAACTCCCGTGTAGATCCACAACAGTGAAAACAAAGCGATGACGTGCTTGTGTCGGACCTAGGACCTTGGTAGTCAACAGCTTGTGGTAGCGCCATTTTGCTCAAATCCGGACTCAGTTAGCCCATTTCTCGTACCCCTGGCGACGATAGCTTTTTTCCCCCTTTCCTAACCGCCTCCTACGACTTTTTTCCATCCGCGCTGGCCAGGGATGCATGACATGCACCACTCTATCTAAGACCCGCACGCACTCAGTTTCAACGCTTTATATTTTTTCCTTCTTGTCACTCGCACTCCTTGGCAGTCTCTCGTTTGTGGTATATATAGTGGATATATATATCTTGTAGCCAAGGTCGACGACAAGACATGGAGAAGTTCCAGTATAGGTTGAGTCGTCCTACACCGCGGCCAAAATGGCGGCAGTGGACTCGATGTATGGTCATGGCCTGTGTGATAGTGTTTCTGTACTGCTTGGGAGGCACGCCAGGCCAGCTGGACATTGACAAGGAGGCATTAGTACCCACTCGCAGAGTGTCTTCGTTGTCCGGGTTCAGGGAGACTAACGTAACTATTCCCAGAGCGCAGACAACTGTAGGATACACTCGCTGGGCCGATCACGATTCGTCTGTGGACGCTCTGGAAGCGGAACAAAATCGTCTTTTACGGTACGGTCAGGGACCAGTACGAGGACAAGGACAAGGACAAGAACCACAAGAACCAGTACAAGGGCCTGGCCGAGGTGATGGCCGTAACGATAATAGGGTAGATGGAGGATTAATAGGACCTATTTCCGATGACCGCCCTGAGGAGACCCCTGGGGAGAACGACAAGGAGCTCAAGTGGGTTCAACTTGTGCCTGGGTCGCATATTCAACACGCTAACATCACCTTGCCGCTAGACTATAAAGACCCTTCGGTAGGAACCGTTTCAGTAGCGCTTACGAGAATGAAGGCCACGTCCAGCTTGCCCCGGTTGGGCTCGCTTCTCATTAATCCTGGTGGACCAGGGGGCTCTGGTACTGCTTTTTCGTACCAGGCCGGAAACCTGCTTATGAACACCACTGGTGGCCGATACGATATCATTGGGTTTGACCCGCGAGGTGTCAACCTCACCATGCAGTTCAACTGCTATGATAGCATGGAGCAGCGGTACATGACCTCTGTTCAGCAACCTCCTTTGGCGCACGCTAATGATGAAGCCATTGGAGAAATTGTAGCGTGGAAAAAATTGCAAGGGGAAATGTGCTCCACTAATGAGCTTGGTAAGTACATTTCCACCGCCTTTGTAGCTACCGACATGTTACATATTTCCCGGGCCCTGGGCGATGACAAGCTTAACTACTACGGCTTCTCCTATGGCTCGGTGTTGGGCAACACGTTTGCCCAGTTATACCCAGAATCGGTAGGACGAATGATCATTGACGGAGTGGTGGACGCCGAGGACTATTACCAGGGTCTGTGGCTCAAGAATTTGGTCAATGCCGACGACGTAGCGTCGGTGTTTTACAACATGTGTGCAGAATCTCGCAACTGTGCTCTCAACGGAACCGTAGATGAGGTCCGTGCCACTGTCAATGGACTCTTTGCTCGTCTCAAGCATGAGCCACTGACGGTGTCTCGAGGAAAGAATCGAGGTCTGCTCAATTATTCCCTCATGAAACAGGCTTTCTTTGCTGCCCTCTATAGCCCTCGAAGGTGGAAGCTGCTCTCGGAGCAGATCCGTGATATTTTGGTGTACAGCGATGGCAAGTCTCTGTTTGATGTAATGTGGGAGTTTGCCCACGAGGCAACGGACGAAGGTGGTTATGCCACCAGGTGCGGAGATTCGTCCCAATCAGAGCTCCTGCCTCGACTGTCGTCGGTGGAAGCAATGACCGACTTTTTGAAGCAAATGGAAATGCTTTCCCGCGATTTTGCCGAGGCCTGGCTATACATGCCATGCTACGGGTACACCCAGACTCCAAAAATGCTATGGGACGGCCCTTTCAAAACTGTAAATGCATCAGCGCTCATCATTGGAAACACCTTTGACCCTGTCACTCCTCTACTGGCCGCAAAGAAGATGGCCCAGTATTACACCAATGGTGCTGTTCTCCAGCACAATGGGTTTGGCCATGCTTCCTTGGACCACCAATCCGCATGTACTCGCGCTGCCATCCGCAAATGGCTTGAACATGGCATTCTCCCTTCACAGGGGACTGTTTGCAACACTGATTACGTCAATCCTTTTGACGGACCATCTGTATGACTCTTCTGATAATGTGTAATTGCCAACTGGCACTGTATGATAGATAATGATGAACCATGACTTTTTACTTCGATCCCTCCTTTAGGATCCTCTATGCTTCCTTTAGGATCCTCTATGCGTTACCCAAGGGATCCCGAAGTCACCTTTAGTCTCTATACTTCGTATTTAGTCGGCCCGAGATGGAAGCTCTCCCTCTCTACTTCCCCACAAAATGGATGGAGAAAAGCGCCGATACTCAGCCTGTGAAGCGTGTAGAAGGAGAAAAGTCAAATGTAACGGCGGCCAACCGTGTAAACCGTGTGATAATTTACAGCTCCCATGTGTGTACTCGACCTGGAGTGTAGGGCGATCTCGGAGGGGGATCAGACGCGGAAAGGTGATCCATGAATATGCCAACAGCTCGCCTATGGCAGGGGCTGCCCAGACAAGGTTTTCTGAAGACCTGTTGTACTCTCTAATTCCTTACTTTAGGAGCGGTCGATATCCAGTATGCCCCGTTCTGACCGAGGAAGAGACTAGGGCAGCTGTAGCAGATGCGGTGAACGGGGGAAAGGATGGTGCGCTAGGGTATGCTGTGGCAGCAGTTTCGCTGGAATACATGAACTCTCAGACTGGGCCAGGATCTGGGCCCGATAAAGAAACTATAGAGTCACTGGTTAGACTGTCAATTGCATCCAAAGGGCCTATTGTGCCTGATTTTGATCTGCGTCTCAAGGCCGTGGTTACAAGCTCATTCATTTCAGACGCTTTGGTTACAGTGGGAAAACTAGAAGCTTCTTGGATGCACCTCAACGAGTCCATTGGCATGCTCACCCTGCTTCGCATTGGCGAAACCGAGACCTTAGACACTCTAGACCCTTGCGAACGAGCGCGCCAATTACGATTATATTGGATGCTATTTATTCACGAGAGATTTCTAGTATTACACATGAGAAGAACCCGTGTTCTCCTCCGCCCTCTCAGAGAGTACCCTCAGCAGGTAGACGACATCCCCCCCGAAGTACACCGAGGGTTCCTACACATTATCAAGCTGTTTGAACATGTAGATCAAAAGTTTGTCAACGCTGTCGTGGGTGCCGACGAAGTGGATGATGTAGACCCCGAATGGATTGAGGCCAAGGCCAATGCTCTGGAGACCTTTTCCAGTAGCCTTCCCCCTGGCCTCACTGAAGTGCATCAGGCTGACCAGATCATTTCCGCACAATGGATGGTAATTGTACTTTGGCAGGTTGCAATGTCGCGGTTTTGGCTGTCCAGTACTACTGCCACCTCGGGTATTATGGCTATCACCTATCCTATTGCAGTGACCAGAAAACTGCAGCGACTAATCACAGACATTGACACCGAGGCAATTCAAGCCCAGGGGTATGGAATTAACCAAAAACTATATGAACTAACAATTGCAATTGCAGAGGTGATCCCTTTGATTCCCCCAGATCGACTAAAGTTGGAAGTCGATAAGGTAGAATCGTTTGTATGGATTGCGCGGTACCTGCTCACTCAATCTACCGTCCTTGACAATCAAAAACTAATCTTAGAAGAAAAGCTAGAGCGTATTATTTCACTGTGAATAACCGCTGCTGTCGCTAATGTTGACGCTCACACGCAATTAGACGGACCTCTGCTTCCCGACCACATTTCGGGGCCCTGCAACGTCGGGCCGCTGTGATGCGATATGCAGGGGACCCCGCAATGATCCACTCCGCCTTTTGATTAGAACTATCAAATGAGGTAAGGTTCCCGACGAGGATAGACTTATTTAACGTGGACCGCAACCTTTCCAAGCCTACAGCAGCCAGCAAGAGCGTCATGACATTGGATTCTTCTATCAACGTGGTGGTTGTGGGAGCTGGCATCATCACCTTTGGTGTTGACTACGAACCATGGAACCATTCGATCCGTATAGAGGCCGTTCTGGGATCTCGTCTCAACGTTTTAGCTATCATTGATCCCAATCAGGCCCGAGTAGAGTCTGTATTGGCTGAAAAAGCTCAGACAGCCGCTAAGGACAGCTACGCCACCACAAAGTGGTACCCTTCGGTAGGCGAGGCATACAAAGACGGTCTCGGGTCTCAATTGTCCATTGACTTGTTTGTGCTTGCAGCACCTCCAGACTTCCGAGGAACCACGGTGCCAGGAAGAGATTTGGAGCTTGAAATTGTAAAGCTGTTTGGCACTGACCCGGTCATTTTCACTGAAAAGCCAGTAGCTGCAGTGCGTCCTGCCGAACCGTTCAAGGTGGCTGACAGATTGGACGCAACAAACGCACGAATTGGTGTAGGGTACATGATGAGGTACCTCAAGGTCGTTCAGAAGGCTCGCCAGATCATCGTGGACAACAATCTCACTATCATGTGTGCGCTCGCCAGATATGCGTTTGCATACAACTTGACCCGCAAGGCCGAATGGTGGAGGAAATCTGGCAATGGTGGCCCTGCTGTTGAGCAGATGACCCATTTCTGTGATTTGCTCCGATATTTGGTGGGAGAAGTGGACAAGACGTCTGTTCGGGTCACGACCCTTGAGCACGACGAACCAGCTTCCACAATTAAGAATGCTAATATTGACGAAGACGCTTTTGATCCTGACGACCGTATTCCCAGAGTTACCTCGGCAACTTGGAAGTTTGACACTGGTGCAGTGGGAACGTTCACCCATATCATTGCTCTCCATGGACAAAAGTACGCCGAGGAAATTACCCTACTAGCTGACGGCTATCAATTGCGCATTGCAAACGTCTACACTAATCCTACATTGTACGTGCGAAGCCCCGAAAGCGACTCTGAAGAAAAGGTGTACAAGTACGACAATGACGACGCATTTTTCGACGAGTTTGTGGCATTTGCCTCGGAGGCTTGCAGAAGAAGCGGCAAGCCTGGAATCGAGCACGCTACTGATGATTTGGCTGTTGACCACATTTTGTCTAGTTATCGAGATGCCTGCAAGTCGTACGAGTTTACGTGGCTCATTCGAGATAGTGGAGACGAGTACGCTGCGCATAGGCGAGCCAAAGGCCATGCACAGGGTGAGCCTGTGTAATCATCACCCTGAGCCTGTTTAATCATTCGCCGATCACCTTTTGTTCATACAATCCCGCAGTTTTACAATCTAATAGCGTTTAAATGCCTTTCTCACTTCGCCAATCAAACTTGCTCTTGTTATAAATGTTATCTAGAAAGTAATAGGCCCCTGGCCCTCGTTTGGACTGTGCTGGAGTCCGAAAAATAACTCCGAGAGTTCTTCGGGTGTATGCTCCATTATGCACCTTATCACCGGTGCCCGGTCGCATCACCCTTGTCAACAGAAGCTAAATCCGACAACCCCCAGATAACTCCGACACCTGATCAGCTTAGCACTTTAAGTCCGACAATGTGAGATTTAACTCCAGGGTCTCGTTGTGTATATAAACCCCGCTGGAAGCCACTTTGTGTAACAAGAATCATACAATTATGGAGTACGCAAATCTAGGAAACTCGGGTCTCAAGGTATCCAAGGTCATCCTTGGAGCCATGAGTTTTGGATCGTCTAAATGGTTCGATTGGATTATGGAAGACGAAAAGGAGGTGTTCAAGTTGCTCAAACATGCCTACGACAATGGTCTGCGAACTTGGGATACCGCCAACGTGTACTCGTTTGGAGAGTCTGAGCGAATGATTGGTAGATTCCTCAAGGAGTATAACATTCCCCGATCGTCCATTGTGCTCATGACAAAGTGCTACGTTTACACTGAGGATGAACCCAGCCTTGAGAAGGACCCCTTCAAGCAGGTGAACCGAATGGGACTGTCGCGAAAGCACATTTTCGATGCCATTGACAAGTCCCTGGAACGATTGGGAGTAGACTATGTGGATGTGTACCAGATTCACAGACACGACCCCGACACTCCTAAGGAAGAGACCATGAAGGCGCTGGACGACCTTGTAAAGAGCGGCAAGGTTCGATACATTGGAGCGTCTGCTATGCGGGCAGTAGAGTTTGCTCAGTACCAATTTGCTGCTGAGAGGAATGGAGGAACGAAGTTTATTTCCATGCAGGACTATTACAACCTGGTATATCGAGAGGAGGAGAGGGAGATGATCCCATTCTGCAAGTCTACGGGCGTAGGCATCATCCCCTACAGTCCTGTTGCTCGAGGATTCCTTACTAGACCCGTAGACAAGGAGCCAGAATCGGTACGAGCTAAGACTGATCCCATTATGAAGGGAAAATCCCTAATCAAAGTGGCCCCATACACTGCTGGAAAAGAAGAGTGGCACAAGGATATTGCCCGCAGAGTGGAGGAGATTGCCAACAAGCGAGGCACCTCAATGGCCTGTGTAGCCATTGCGTGGTCGCTGGCCAAGGGCGCTATGCCAATCGTGGGCTTCAACAAGGTGGAAAGAATTGACGAAGCAATCTCCGCCATCTCAATCAAGCTCACTGACCAGGAGGTTGAATACCTAGACGAGCCCTACCAGGCCCAAAACCTTCAAGGATTTGCCTAACCACATGGAGGGTAGATCATTCATTCAATTCAACTCCAAGGATCAATCAGTACTGTGTAGGTTGGTATATATAGAAAATGATGAAATGCTTTGTCGACATGAATTACTCTGTGGTATCCATTTGATTTCCAGGCTGCTGCTGGTTTGGCTCGGGGTCAGTAAATAGAGGCATCTTTCGGTACTCAGTTGGAGCCGGAGCAGGAACAGGAGGGGCCTGGACTTGACTTTGTATAGGAGCAGGTAAGCCTACTGGCACTGGCATTTGACCAGGAATTTGACCAGGCTGCATGGGGACATGACCAGGTTGTACTGGCACTTGACCTGGAGGTACTGGTACCTGTCCTGGCACCTGTCCAGGAACTTGTCCAGGCTGAAGTGGAATACCAACCGGAGGAAGCTGTCCGGGAACGAACTGTCCAGGGTGACCGGGTTGAGGTGGAGCAGGCTGCTGGACCATTTGCCCTTGCTGGTCAACGATAGCTGGCACAGGCTCCTGTCCCGAGACGGTCGCTTCTTCTGGCTTTTCGGCCCTCTTAAACGCTGATTCTAGTGTGTTGGTTTGGTTATTGGTCGTCACGGGCTCTACAATTTTACGGTACGCAACCTTTTTTGGTACAATGTCGGACAGAAATTCCAATTGGTCAGTATTCTGGACTGCTGTAGCAAAATCCGAGTAGTTGAGCTTCTTTCGCTTGTCTCCTTGAGCAGACAGACATGCCTGTTCCGCAAAATAGTGCGTGAACAGCTCCGTGGCTGCTGCAATCGCGTACACCGCTCCTGTCGAAACTGTCGTTATATCCTCGTCAGCTTTTATGATTCGCTTCACCCGAGCAATGGGGATCTTGAACACTCTATCTTCGTTACTCATGCTACTATAGCTGTAAATCAAGAGTAAAAATCAACCGAACCAGTGAAAAATGTTCGAGTCTGTTCCCTGAAATGGTTCATTTATTACGCGTCGTGGTATTCTACCACTTTACACGTTGCCATGGAAACCAGGGTCTAACCTTAACTAGGACTTGACAATCTGTCAAAATCACTCTGAATCTGTCCGTTTGAAACTATAAATCAGCATTATTACCCAATTGCGGTGAGAGACTTTTCGTTCTTCTGCTTGTGACCATTATCTGCTACTGGTGACAAACCATATGTCGACATTTTGTCTATAATACTGTTGCGTGGCTGTGGAGGACAACTTCATGAATCGCAGTGAGAATGGCCAACGGCCAGAAGTCTCGCAGACGAGACGGTACAAGGAGTTCAGTACTATAGACTGGGTGGAAGACGGTGTTCGAGAAAACCGCGAGAAGCGACTGGAACTCCAGCGGATCCGCAAGAGTGGCCTTCCTAAATGGCGAATTCAGGTTTCAAAGCTGTTCTTCTTCTCTCAGGAATGGATAGCGTTGGCGGTAATAGGGATATGCATAGGTCTTATTGCAGGCTGTCTTAATATTATTACTGAGTGGACAGCCGACATCAAGACGGGAAGGTGTTCAATCGGGCTATATTTGAACCGGGACTTTTGTTGTGCTGGCCGGGAGCATTGTGAGGAATGGAATGAATGGGGGGCATGGTTCTTGCCCGTCAACTATATCGTGTACATCTTATTCTCTATTCTGTTTGGATTCTGCGCTGCGTTTTTGGTATATTCGTTTGCTCCGTACGCAGCGGGATCCGGAATCTCTGAGATTAAGTGTATCATTGCCGGCTTTGTTATGGACGGATTCCTCAGTGCCCGAACACTTGCGATAAAGTCCATGACACTGCCTCTGGCAATTGCATCTGGTCTCAGTGTAGGAAAAGAGGGACCTAGTGTCCATTATGCGGTGTGCGTTGGGTACACAATTGCGTCTAAATTGGTAGCGTTCCGAGAACACAATGCCAAAATGCGCGAGATTTTGATTGCGTGCTCGGCCGCGGGAGTAGCGGTAGCATTTGGGTCGCCAATGGGAGGAGTGCTGTTTGCAATTGAAGAAATGTCTAACAAGTTCCAGCTTTCGTCCTTGTGGAGATCCTACTTTTGCTGCATGGTTGCGACAGGAGCCCTGGCATCTGTCAATGCTTTCCGCACCGGTCAGCTAGTACTTTTCTCCGTTAGATATGATCGAAGCTGGCACATGTTTGAGATTCCATTTTTTGTCATTATCGGCCTGTTTGGAGGACTGTATGGATTGTTTGTAATCAAATGGAACTTGCGGGCCCAGGCGTTTCGCAAACGGTACTTGTCAAACTACGCAGTGGAAGAGGCAACCTTTTTGGTGGCCATAACTGCGGTCATTTGCTACTTTAACCGATTCCTCCGCATAGACATGACCGAATCCATGCAAATTCTGTTCCGAGAATGTGAATCTCAAGATGATCCTCTATGTTCTTCGTCACATCGAGCCGGTGTTATCTTCTCCCTCATTCTCGCAGTCATTATTCGTACCCTACTAGTCATTATCTCCTACGGTGCAAAGGTGCCTGCGGGTATTTTTGTTCCTTCCATGGCGATTGGTGCCCTGTTTGGTAGACTAGTTGGCACCCTTGTCCAGGCTCTACATGACCATTTTCCTCATGCATCGTTCTTTGCAAAATGCCCTGTTGACGCCCCTTGCATCACTCCTGGTACCTACGCCTTTTTAGGTGCTGCTGCTTCCTTGAGTGGAATCATGAACCTAACAATCACGGTTGTCATTATCATGTTCGAGTTGACAGGTGCCTTACTATACATTGTCCCTGCGATGATTGTGGTCGGTGTCGTACGAGTAGTCAATGATTTGATTGGAGGTGGAAAGGGGGGTATTGCTGACCAGGCCATTTGGGCAAATGGATTCCCTTACCTTGACAATAAGGAAGCTCATCATTTTGGCGACGTGAAGGTCGAAGAGGCAATGATGAAAGCATCCACTTCCGCTGACTCTTCTGAAGGACTGATATCTTTAAAATTGCCGGTATCAAAGGCAGAAATTACAAAGATACTTTCCGCAGACCATTCTGGATTCCCGGTGGTAGATGCATACGATTATATCATCGGCTATGTCACCTACATGGATCTAGAGACCTTTGCACAATCAGCTGATGATTCGGCAACGCTTACTGAGGACAGTTCCATCATTAACAAGTGCCCCATCACTGTCAGGCCCGACCTAGACTTGGAAATGGTCATTGAGCTTTTCCACAACCTCGGCCCTTCAGTGATGCTGGTCGAAGAAGAGGGCGTTCTCAAGGGGTTGGTTACTAGAAAAGATGTCTTACGATACATGTTTGGTAGATCTGAAGGATCAGATGCTTCCCAACCAAATGACGAATGGGCTTGGAATATTCTACAGCGCGCCGGCAGCTATGCTTCTTCTGTTGCCCAACGATTCAGGAACTTTCGCCAGCGATGACGCTGTCTGTTTATGACCATAATGATTTATTGTATACCTAATCCTACAATGTACGCAGTTCAGCTTAGTTCCCGGTTTCAGTGAAGGATAAACTTGACTCCATGCTCATGAGTGCCTGGCACGAGCTTATATTTGTCCAACACTCCAGGACCACACGAGGCGGTTCCAAGTCCATGTACCCGGAAATCAACTCTAAAGTGATTGCGCTTCTCAAACTTTTCCAGTTCGTAAGGATGACCAGCTTGCTCCAATTCACTCTGGGAATATGGTTGGACATTGAAGTTAATCAAACCATTATCCTCGAGCGGTTGGGCAGTCAGAGACACAGAATCATCGTTTCCTGAGCTGATTGAAACCCATTGTACCTCACTGCGATTACCATTCTCCTGAGGAACCTCATAAGAATAGAACAAATCAGACCGGGGTGCACTGAACAGGCCAATCTTAGCACCAGTCTTTGAGTCTGGATAAGTCTCTCCAGGACCCTTACCAACCCAAGTGACCTTGTCAAGCTTATCATTGAGTACGAAATCAAGACCAAGACGTGGCATTGTAGGAGGAATATAACCCTTGAAGTTGTAATCAACCTGGGTGTTGATTTCAAGAACGTATTGATTCGCAACGTACTCGGAGACCAAATTGTAGGTCACTATGGCCTCAATGCCCCATTGTAGCTGAGGTGGTGCACACCAATGGTGGATTTGAACCTGTGCCTCATTCAGTGCCTTGCCACCATCTGTGTCAACACAGACTTCGAATGTCATATAGTCCGTACTGGTCGTTAAATTGTGCACCTGATAACCCTTCCATTCTTTTGCGTCTCCTCCAAGATCATTATCAGTGGGTGCTCTCCAAAATCCCAACTCCGGACCCTTCAGTGCTACAGGCACACCATTCTTAGACATTTCAGAAATACCACCAGTAGCTTTGTCAAACTTGACCACATAGCCCCCGGCCGCTTTGATTTCATAATGTAGCACAGTTTCGTTGGTGCTGATTTGAGGATGAGCGCGCAGTTCAGGTGCCCTGGTTTCACTAGCAGCCTTAATGGCAGGCTGGCTTTTAAACCAGACAATACGCTTTAGTCGGAAGGGCTTTTTGTGACTTCCGTCATCTGGGGGGTCTGTTACAAGATATTGTCCAAATGCCACTTCATGATCCTTTTTGGCCCAAGGTGTGTCATTTGCCAATCTTAGAGATGCTGTCACCACCAAGTTGTAATTGGCTTTAGGATACTCAGGAAGAGTTACCACCGATGAGTTGCGCATAAAGTGAGGAGGATAAATGTCAAGAGATGTCAAAGGCTCGGACTGACGGTTATAGAAAGGGCCCTTAGGCAGCGCTTCAACAGTCAATCGAAGATAATACCCTTCAAACGACGTAAAAGTGTTCAGATTCTCGACAACAATCTGCACCTCATCTTTGGATTTCCTGGTGAACAAGAAATTAGCGGGACGGAATACACCCTTTGCCTGAATGAGGCCAGGCGTGGGATTGTGCTCAGAATCGCAGATTCCATCCATGACAAAGGTTCCGTCATGAATTGGCTCATCAAAATCGCCTCCATAAGCGTAATAAGTTTCTCCATTGCCATTGGGTACAGGCTTAACCAAACCATGGTTGGCCCATTCCCAAATGAAGCCTCCCTGGTTACGTCTAAACTTGTAGAAAAGCTCCTGATACTCATCCATACCGCCGGGGCCATTGCCCATAGCATGAGCATATTCACAAAGAATAAACGGTTTCTGGTTCTTGTCCTTACCGACTTGAGCTACGTAGCCATGGCCAGGATACATTCGACTGTAAACGTCCATAGTGGTGTCATTGTGATCCTGCTCGTAGTGTACAGGCCAGTACGGGAACTTTGCCTTTATCCATCGATACATTGCAATATGGTTTGATCCAAAGAACGCTTCATTACCCAGCGACCACATTACAACACAGGGATGGTTGCGATCTCTGTATACCATCTGGATAGCTCGGTCTAAGTAAGCTTGCTTCCACTGGGGATTGTTGGTAGTGTAATCTTCAGATCTATGATAGATGATGGGATTTGTTCTTGATGCAGAAGCATTGGGGTCGCTGGGCCTTGAGTTTCCGCGACGGCTGGAGCCAAATCCATGACATTCAAGATCTGCCTCTGCCACAACGTACAATCCCAATACGTCAGCCCAATAGTACAGACTAGGATGAGATGGATAATGAGAGCAGCGCACAGAGTTGATATTGTGCCTCTTCATAGTAACTAAATCGTGTTTGACATCTTCAGAGGAAATTGCTCGGCCCTTGGTAGGATGGTCATCATGTCGATTGGTACCCTTGAACATAATGGGCTTGCCGTTTACCAACAGCACCTCTCCGTCTACTTGGACGGTTCTCACACCTAGGTGGGTAGTGACCTTGTCAATGACGGTTTCCTCGTCCAGTAGGAGGATCTCTACGTCATAGAGGTTTGGAGTCTCGGCAGTCCATAAAGCTGGATTTCTGATATCAAATGCCAGGATCATTGTGGACTGTCTAGCATGGGCTTGGGCAAACTGAGAAACAACAGCTTGCGCAGCAGGCTCACCAGGATTCGGTTTTGGTGTAATGCGAACCTGGACAGCTGTAGATACGGTAGTGAGCAGTCCCAATTCCAGCTTGAGACTGGCGATATTGTTAGAAATGGCTCTGGTCTCAATCTCAAAGTCTTCAATATGACCTTTCGGATCGTAGCCGATAATTGTTACATCTCGGAAGATGCCAGATAGCCACCATTGATCCTGGTCCTCGATATAGGATCCATCGCACCATTGGCATACCACAACCGTCAAAACGTTGTCGCCTTCAAGGTTCAGTTTGCGGGAAATCTCAAACTCTGCCGGGTTTCGGCTGCCCTTTGAAAAGCCAATAAACTGTCCATTGAGGAAGGCATAACAAGCGCTATCTACACCATCGAATCGTACTCTATAGACACGGTTTGGTCCCTCGGTCAAGCGGAACGTCTTCCTGTACAGCCCTGTAGGATTGTTGACCGGTACGTACGGAGGGTTCACCTGGAACGGGTAGTCGATGTTTGTATACATGGGCGCGCCAAACCCTTGCAATTGCCAATGACCAGGTACAGTTACGTTGCTGGCCTTTGACAAATCTGCTGCTGGGTTCAACGCATCGTAAAGAGCAGCAGCAACATAGGGGTACAAGGAGAAGTTCCACTCTCCGTTGAGACTTTGCGAGTTTGGAGGAATATAGTAAGCTCTGGGAGGCAGCTTGTGCTTGTGAATCAGCTCCGGATTCTCAATGAATCCTTTGAGCTCTTCTACATACTCTTCCATGTCTTCCATTGACATTTCGCTCTTAGACGCTGGGGAGGACACTAATACCCAGTTCTGGTCCATGTGGAGATACTGGCAGTGCGGACAGGCAGCAGCAGCTTATCAAAGTGCGGCAGGGGGGTCGTGTGGCGAAGTTCAAGCGGGTCTACGGGCGCCCATTGGCAGAATGGACTCCGTAAACGTGTCTAATTTCCTGTTTTTGTTAGTGGTTCTACTGGTTTACATTTAGATTTAGTAAATGTCGTATCTAGAAGTCAATGGCAGACCTGCTGATAAGGCCCTGAGGCCCGTTGCCAGGGTCCGTTGCCAGGGTGATTATCGTGCTGCCGATGAAATCCCCGACTTTTAGTGTAGAGCACTGTTCTCCTGTTTATTACAATGACTATAATAAATCTCCTACTGGCCTAGGCGTAATCTAACTGAGTGTAATCGATTGCACGTAGACAGGTACGTACGTCTATTGGTACTATAGAGATGGCCCGGTCATTGGGTCCGGACCGTGCGGGCTACTGGTTTAGCAACAATTCGAAGGTGCTATAACATTCAATGGCTATTTTGTAAAACCTCTGTAAGAACTATTTCTTCATGTTCGAATTCTGTGTTCAAAGGCTGTTTGAACGACATTCCATCTACCAGGAGATCCAGGCCATGAGCATACGTATAGGCACAATGGTTCCATTCACAGACAATATTGCCTTCCAATTGACCTGTCTGGTTCACCTCTATTCACCTAACGGCATTCTAAAACCAGCAATTGCCAGCTTTAGAAACATGCTGTGACATGTATCCAGTTGAAGAGCTCGTAGCTCCGGGAATTGTTTATTCGAAACTTCAACAGTTCTTACCTTCAACAGTAATTTGATACACAAGAAAGCATTGACAGTGCCAGAGTAGAATTCACCTGTACAACCTACAATTGACATGCCATGGATAGTCACCAGTAACCCTCAGGGACGTACGTAAGCAGAGAGAACACGAAACCTTGTCTTATTTAAGGTTTCGACCTATCTGGCTCGTGGACCAAGCAACGGGGAATGCCCAAACTAAACGAAATAGAGGTCCAAACATAATGACTCTCTGTTGGGTGCGGATTGGTGCGGATTCCACTCCTTCACGCCCTTTAGTAGGTGTGTTGGAGATGCTCCGATCCGACATCCTATGACATTCTATGGGCTTCACAATAGCGGTATTGGGGGTAAAAGGGACTCTGTTCCCTTATGTTACTAACGGATTAACCAGTGATATATTTAAGGACCGTATTGACTTTCCCATCCGGGCCATAACAAGAGACACTTCGGAGCTGGAGTCCAACGAGCGTATCAAATACTACTCGGCAAGCGCGGACGACACCACAGCACTAGAAAAGATTCTAAAAGGAGTAGACTCAGTTGTGGCACTGACAAACAAGGACTTGGACCTAAAGGGACTTATTGACGCAAGCGTGAATGTGGGTGTAAAGCTGTTTCTTCCTAGTGAGTTTGGTTCTGACCACCGGTTCTCACGATTCCGCAACACGTTTGCCGCCAAACGTCACAACGCCTTGTATGCTCGATCACAGGGACTTAAAACAGTGTGTTTACAGACAGGAAAGTTCATGGAGTTTTCTCTAGGAGAACCGCTCATTAATGGGATAGACAAGGAAGCCTGGACGTACCGACCCGTGGACGGCGGCCACCACAAACAATCATACACTTCTTTACAAGACATTGGCTATTCAATTGTGTCATTACTAACCTATCCCAAACCTAGACAGCTTCCCGATTTTGTATTTGTAGAAGGGGACTCAAAGTCTGCTAACAACATGGCGGAAATCTTTGAACGGTACCACGGAGCATTGCTCAGAGTGCTTCCCCCCGTGGACCGTGAGACGGCCATTGATGTTGCTGCCCAAGTGGACGTTAAACCCAACCCGACCATGGACGACTTTTTTCTCATCATTCAGGCTGAAGCAATCATGCCCTACAAGGCAATTGACTTTTCTGAAAAGCACATGAACGACCTAGTCAATCCCAGTCTGTTTACCTGGCAAACCGTCGAAGGACTAGCCGAGGCGTTCTACAGCCACGAGTAGTACTAGAGTGAGTACAGCTACTAGTGCTACTAGTGCTACTAGAGCCACTACAGCCACTACAGCCACTACAGCCACTACAGCTACTACAGCTACTAGAGTGAGTACATAGACCATTCCTTTTGTGTATCAAGCACACCGGGCATTTATTGTCTATATAACGATTTTTCAGCACAACAGTGTAGTGTTTACAGAGTCTTCTCGATGAGCTCGATACCGTACTCCTCCTTGAGAGCGGAAATCAGAGGGTAAGCGTTCTCAGGGTTGACGGGAGCATGGATACCAGGCTTGGAGAAGGTTCCGTCCAGCACCTTCTTGACAGCAACGGCGCAAGGAACTCCCACGAGCTCGGCCATGGCAGAGTAGCCCTTGGGGTCTCCGACCTTGCACAGAGTGGAGGTGCGGACCTCAGTAGAGCCGTCAGCCCACTCAATTCCAAACTTGTGCTGGAGCATGACCAGGTCCTTCTCGCCCTCCTCGTACTGCATCTTTTCCTCAAGAGTAGCGCACAGAGTGTCCAGAGCATTGTTGGCTCGGGGGATAGTCTGAGCGTCCGAGAACAGACCCAACCAGTTGAGACCGGCCAAGATGCGCTGCTTGTCAGCGTCGTCCTTGAACTGGGTCTTGGCGGAGATGGCGTCCTCAAGAGACTTTCGGTCAGAGGCCTTAGCGCCTACCTGGGCAGCCAGAGCGTCCTTCCAGGCAGCAGGCTGCTTGAAGTGCTCCTTCTCCTCCTCGGACAGGAATCCAAGGTCCACCAGAACCTTGACAAACTCGGGGAAACCCTGGTATCGCAGAGTTCCTCGGATGAGCTCGTCAGCCTCGGGGATTCCGTATCTCTCCCGGTAAGGAGTAGAGTCACGGTTGGGGTAGGCCACGAAGGAGAAGCCAGGGTAGATGTAGTATGGCTTAGCGGTGGTCATGAGGTCCTCGCCAGACACATCAACCACCTGGCCGCCCTGGTAGAACTTGGCAGCGTTTCGCAGAGCCAGCAGCACTCCTCGAGACGACCACGAGAACTTGTAACCCAGAGGGTTGTCCGAGTCCTCGGCGGCGGGCAAACCTCCGCAGTAGGACAGGAAGGACTTAATCTTTCCTCCAGCCTGGTGGACCTCGTCAATGGTCTTGACAGCGTACAGGTGGTCGATACCGGGGTCCAGACCAATCTCGTTGAAGACCACGATGCCAGCATCGATGGCCTTCTGCTCCAGCTCCGCCATCTGGGGGTTGATGTACGAAGTGGTGACAACGTGCTTCTTGTTGCGAATGGCAGACTCGATCACCTTGGCGTGGTAAGTGTAAGGGATGAGGGAGATGACCAGATCGACCTCAGCCACGGCCTTGTCCAGGGACTCGGGGTCACCAGCGTCCACCGAGACGGCCTTAGCAACGTCACCGGCAAGCTCCTTTGCCTTGGCCAGGGTTCGACATCCAACGGTTACCTCGAACTCCTTGTCATTGCCGAGCACATCCACAGTGGGCTTGGCCACAAATCCACTTCCCAGAAGCAGAACCTTCTTTGTAATCTTAGCCTTCTTTTCAACCTGAGTCATTGTCAACAAGAGTGAATTTATGGTTACTGGGCCAATGAGTGGGGATTATATATCGAGTCCTCCGAAGGGGGAGGGGCAGGGTGAAATTTCCGGTCTCATTTTTACGCCACCGCGACAGATCGTCGGTTCGAATCTAGAAGGTGCAGATATTTACCAAAAACAATTGATCAAGACATTGATAGATTAAAAAATGGTACATTGAATGGTTAATCATTACTCATTAGAATCCTCTTCGGCCACGGGCTCGTACTCGTCCACGGCCACCTCCTCGCCCTCGGTCCGTTCGTTCTTGCCGGTTGCGGCCCTTTGGCTTTGGAGCGTCGTCGATAAGTAGAGTATCTAGAGGCAGGGAATCAGGCAGAATAAAGTATCGAATGTTGTTTCCGCGCACATTGATAAAATCAAGAGAGATTGGGTCCCGGTTTCGAATGGTCATCTTGACTCCTCGCAATGTTGTGTTCATGTTAGGCGAAACCGATACAATTGTGCCTGCAATGACGGTTCCATTTTTTAGTTCAATCTGCACCGACTCAGACGTCAGCTTCATAAGAAATCTTAGTTAGCACCACTTCACACCACGCGCATGTCGCCAATATCTCTTACCTAACCAGTTTCATCCTGCCACCAACAGTCCCAGGTCAAGTACTGTCTTTTGCCCAGGTCTCTACTAACTTTCGCCCAGGTCGCTACTAATTGCAGTCGGCCATGTCGATGATAATCTTGATATACACGCGGCTGAAAGCCAAACCTCCCAGCCCCAAATGTGCCCAGTACCTGCGTTTACGCGTTCACGTTCTACGGCGGCGGACGGAGAGCACCTTTCGGTAACGGACAACTTTGGACCAACTTTGGGAGCAACACAAAAGGAACATGCACGTCCAGCTGAAGTCCAAGGGCAAGAAGCCCATTGCCAAACTGCCCGCGTCCATGGAGGTGGCATCGACCGCCTCTGTGGGCCGGATTCTCCGCTCAATTTCTCACGACACTGGCCTGAGCATTCACAGGATCCGACTCAGCATTCCTGCGGACAAGCCGGAGGCAGGGTCCAAGAAGAAGAGGGACACTGTGCTCAAGGCCACTGATGTGCTGGACCGCTTTGTGGCTGGAGACGATTCAATTGTGCTCAATGTCAAGGACTTGGGTCCTCAGGTGTCGTGGAGAATGGTGTACTTTATCGAGTATTTGGGACCTATGCTCATTCACCCTCTGTTCTACTACTACTTTCAGCGACCTATTTACGGGGTCCGGTTCGAGCACTCGCTCGACCAGCAGCTGTCGTTTATCTTTGTGATGCTCCACTTTGCTAAGCGAGAGTACGAGACGCTGTTTGTCCACAAGTTCTCCATGGACACAATGCCCCTGTTCAACCTGTTCAAGAATTGCGCCCACTACTGGTTCCTGTCGGGATTCAACTTTGCCTACTTTATCTATGCTCCTGCTACCTACTTTGCTCCCGCTGCCGGTTTGCTAAAGAAATTGGCCTTTTCGCGTCTGCGCCCTATTCCCTTTGGCGAGACTGGCCTGCACGTTCTGAGCGCCTTGTGGTTGTTCGCTGAGCTGTCCAACTTTAAAACTCACCTTACCCTGTCCAAGCTCCGAGAGGGAGGCTCCCGAGAGCGCAAGATCCCTTACGGTTATGGATTCAACTTGGTGTCGTTCCCTAACTACTTTTTTGAGTACCTGTCCTTTTTGTCCATCGCTCTGCTCACTCAGAACTGGGCTCCTTTCCTCTTCCTGGTAGTGGGCACTGCTCAAATGTACATCTGGGCCGTCAAGAAGCACCGACGATACCGCAAGGACTTTCCCAACTACCCCAAGAACCGAAAGGCAATGTTCCCTTTCCTGTTTTAAAATAGGATTCCCAAGGTTAATATGGGTCTAACAAAGTAATAAATAAACATTAATCAATGCAATTGGTCATGGCCATGCTTTTAGTCGTCACCTCCATCACTGTCACTGTTACTGTCACTGTCTAGTTCACTCTGCAGGGCCGATTCTCGAGGCTCCAGCTGCTCCATGTCTTCTAATGCAATTCGCTTCGGGAGCCGAGGCAATGTAGTGTCGCACACTCGCTGCTGAGTTAAAAGCGCATCAATAAACTCGTCCATATGTGTCAAAGTGACCTGGTTTGCTGACCGCATCCGTAACTTGCGGTAATCTGCTAATAACGGCTCCAAAAGCTGAAATACTTCCTGGGGTCGGAAAAAAATTCGAATGTACATGGCCGCCAGCGCCCGCAGATACTTGAAATCTTCTTGATTCAGGTACTCCAGGATAATCTCCCTCTCTGGGCTCAACTGGATCATCTTAAAAAGCAGGCACAGGAATGGCGAAACCGTCAAATTCGACCCATAGTTGCCGCCAATAAACTTTAGCTCCACCGCTCTATCACACAGCGTAGCAGCGTCCAGGCCAAAGCACTCCTCCTTCCAGTACCGTGACTCGTACATTCGCTCTCGAGTGATCTTTTCAATAAGCGTGGCCGGATTGACTCCTTGGGCCGTCACGCCCTGCACCATTCCACGATCCACAATGTACTCGGACATCGCTTTTTTTCACCTGTTGTGCTTCTGAGTGTCGCGAGTGAAGATAACGATAGCGGTCACCTGGTGCAGTCATGTGACCCAACCAGGGTTAGACCTATACAGTAGAAAAGTAGCCAATGGACAGAATCCTCTGCGAATATGTGGGAAACTGTACCTATACCTGACCTCTTTCCCACATGTTCAATGTCTGGCTGTTTTCCCACGACTTTCCCACGACATTTTCGACCTCTTCGAAAAGCCGGGTACAAACGGCCCATTACTGTCCTTTGCCGTCTCCTCACTTCTCCTCACCTAATCCCCGCCTACTCCCGCACTTTGTTGCACTTTGCTGCGTCCCTGCCTTTCCGTATGCATTGGCCTTATCTGTGTCCTTGTTCGGTTCTCCTCACGATATGTTGACATCGATAACCTGTGGACCTAAATGGGCATCGCAAGCGGGATGGCATGCGGCATCAAACGGTTTCGGACTCCTAGGCATCCGAACCAAGTCCAAGATATCCAGCGATAAATGAAAAGAATTGGACATTGAGAGCGGTCAGGTCGATTGGGAAGGTCGAGTTGATGCAGTAGACAAAGCGAGACGGGGATTGTGTTTCAATTGCGTAGATTTTGCAGGTTTGAAAGTTGGTGCACACTAACCTGGCACGCAGATACCTGCGTCATGGGCAATGTAATATCGCAATGTAACCGCGCTGGTGTGGTCACAAAGGTTTCCGGCACTTTAGCAACACTGCCGCTCCGGATAGATTGCGGGCGACCTCTGCATTCGGAAGAGTTAGCAACTAGGCAATGGAAATGATATCATCGGCTCCGGGCCCAGTGAAAACCCCTGAGTTGGTCTGCTAGGGCCCCTTGGGTTGGAAAGTGAGACCCAATCTGGCACAGTCATGGTACGACAATCGAGTGCCGAAAGGTCTCCGCATCTCAGCTCTGCTGATTAATGATGCGAAACTTTAGTGCAAAGTTTAATTGGTCTTCTCCCCCCACAGAGCAGGATTCCTGGACGCGACGACGATCGCGCCGTGAAAATCAGTGCCGTTGGGGCCGTGATGCCAATCATCGCCGTAGCGGAAGCTTGAACCTGTGAGTATATAAGGGAAGCTGTTTAGTTTGTAGTTCGCTAGGTGCTGTGCAGAAATGTTGTTACTTCCGCTGCTAGCTGCGATTGTAGGTGCAGAGCAGGTTCAGTCTTCGAACCACCCCGACCACGCTCTCAACATCAACGACCCTTCCTCGCTAGGAATTGATACCGTCAAGCAGTATGCTGGGTATTTGGATGTCAACCAGGGAGAGGATCACTTGTTTTTCTGGTTCTTTGAGTCCCGGAACGACCCCAAAAATGATCCTACCGTGTTGTGGCTGAATGGAGGTCCTGGATGTTCGTCAATTGGCAGCGGTCTGCTGTTTGAGAACGGTCCCTCGTCCATCGTGAAGGCCGATAACGGGTCCTATTCGACAAAGTTCAATGACTTTTCTTGGAACTCCAATGCTAACATGTTGTACCTGGACCAGCCTGTCAACACTGGCTACTCGTACTCCGCGAACAATGTGACCACCTCGGCCGCTGCTTCTAAGGACGTGATTGCCTTTTTGGATCTGTTTTTCACTCGGTACCCTGAATATGCTCAGCAGAAGTTCCATATCAGTGGTGAGTCGTATGGTGGCCATTACATTCCCGTGCTGGCTTCGGACATTATCCACCGCCAGGTTCAGAACCCAGACGAAAAGTACCCCTTTGAGCTCGAGTCGATTCTCATTGGAAATGGACTGACTGACCCATTGACCCAGTACAAGTACTACCAGCCAATGGCCTGCGGAGATGGTGGTTACAAGGCAATCCTCAATGCCACCACTTGCAAGACAATGAACGATAGCATTCCTGCTTGCGAGTCCAGAATTGCTAAGTGTTATGATAACCCTTCCAACACGTCGGCGTGCATTGACGCCCAGGATGTCTGTGATCTTTCTCAGCTGGAGCCCATCTACGACGACGGCTGGAACCCTTACGACGTGCGTGAAAAGTGCCCCGAGGGCTCTGATTTGTGCTACCCTGGAATGGACGTGGCTGCTGAGTACCTGAACCAGACCAGCGTAAAGGAAGCTCTGGGAGTACCAGAGTGGAAGGACTTTGAATCCTGCAACAACACTGTCAATGCTCAGTTTGGAAACGCTGGTGACTGGATGCTTCCTATTCAGCGCAATATTGAGTTCCTTCTCAAGCACAGAGTGCCCGTGCTTATTTATGCCGGAGACAAGGACTTTATTTGCAATTGGCTAGGAAACCGAGCCTGGACCAAGGAAATTGACTGGCCTGGTGCTGACAAGTTCAAGGCCGCAGAGGCTAGGCCATGGAACTCGACCATTGGAACTGCTGGTGAGGTAACCAATTGGGACGTTTTCACTTTCCTGAGAGTGTACAATGCTGGACACATGGTTCCTTTTGACCAGCCCGAGAACGCTCTAGATATGCTCAACAAATGGGTCCAGGGTGACTATTCTTTCTAACCCTGAATCACTTCATTTCTCCAATTGATACTCTTATATGATCAGTTTGACAATACATACAATTCACTATCAACTGCCAATTACAATTACACTGTTAACTATATTAACTATAGCAATTTACAATCCTACACTATCAATTTTCTGCCAATTGATTCAATTCATACAATACTTCACAAATATCAGCATCTAGCAGCAGTACTAGGCAGTTGGTTGAAGACGCAATGAGGCTCGGCGACCGACCTCTACCCCAGGCTAGCTCCAGGCCGTGGGCCAATTGCTTACCTGGATACTTGTCACATAAGAGTAGATAGTTTTAGGCACATTACGACTTATATGAATCTATTTTCTACCTTTCGCGTTCGGTATCGGGTTCTGTATCATTGAGTCCATGATGCTGTTTTTAGACGATCATCACATTTGAGTGGCTGACGTCTGTGAATCCATACACAAGACTCTACCATCTACCCCTTACAATGACGGACAGAAGCCAGGGAGGAAAACAAGGACTATGGACCCGAATTAAGCATCAATACGGTTCGGCTTCGGCTGCTCTGTCACAGTTATCTCTTTCTTCGCATGAACACGACGGAGAAAGTGAAAGGGACACCGTAGTACATAATGCGCTGGTACGGTTCTACTCTGCTCAGGGAAACATTCCTCCATGGCTGGGAGTAGAAACCAACACAGCCAACATGTACTCCCAGCACCCAGGAGGCATGCTTCCCCATTCGCATAGCTCGTCCAATATTCATCGTAACCGAAACACCACCGGAGGAGCTGGAACCACCACCTCATCTGCACTGCAGGATATTTATAACCGTCGACAACAGGCTGCACGCCCCAGTCCTAGTCCTAGCCCTGGGCCTATTCCTGGTCGTGGACCGTCCCCAGGTAACATGCCCCCGGCCCCTGTACGATCTCAGTCATTCAATGTTCCAGGGACCGCTCCTGAGCGCAGCGACCGATTCAAAAACAAGCTGCGTTCTGCAGGACGAGCAAACTGGTAACCTGTAAACGATGGACACGGTGGACACGATGAACAAAAACGGCGAAACTTAATGTGATTATATTATTACTCAAATACTGACTCGAGAATGTCCAATCCCTCCTTGGCGACTTCGGCGGGGATATTCAGGGCAGGTACAAAACGAATAGTGTTTACACCACAGGTGATGACAAGCAGACCAGCGTCTCGGGCCTTGTCAAGAATTGGAGTAGGATCCTTGCTGAGTTGCAAACCCAATAGCAGACCCTTTCCACGAATTTCAGTAATAGTATCGGGGAACTTTTGCTGTAGCTTTTCAAAGCGGTTTTTGAACAACTGTGATACGGTTTCGACATTTTGCTGAATCTCAGGAGATGCCAATCGGGACAGCACATGGTGAGCCACCCGGCATCCCAGAGGGTTTCCTCCATAAGTAGTACCATGATCTCCAACCTTTAGTGCCTTTTCGACTTCTTCAGTAACCAGAGTGGCTCCAATGGGGTATCCATTACCAATGGCCTTTGCCAGGGAAAGGATGTCAGGGTGAGCCTCCTTTGGCAGCCATTGGTGAGCCCACAGCTTTCCAGTTCGTCCCAGACCACACTGGATTTCATCGTAGATAAGCAGAGCTCCCACCTGAGAACAGCGTTTCTTCAACGCTACCAAAAAGTCGGCGTCGCACACGTAAATACCTCCTTCGGATTGAATAGGCTCTACAATAACGGCGCAAGTCTTGTCAGTGACCAGCGAGTCAATTGCCTCAATATCGTTAATGTTACCGTGCTTGACGCCTGGAATCAGAGGTCGGAAGGGGTCTGTGTACTTTGGATTGGCGGTCACGGTCAGGGCGCCCATAGTTCGTCCATGGAAAGACCGATTGAAGGATACAATTTCCGTCTTTTCCTTACTGATATTGTTACCATGCTTACGAGCAAACTTCAGAGCCGCCTCGTTAGCTTCACTACCAGAGTTTGCCAAAAACACTCGAGAAGCATTGTGCATTCCACCAGCATTTAAAGTAGTTTCCACAATTGCCTTTTGTAATCGCGGAGTCCATTCGTTATAATACAAGTTTGATGCATGAATCAACGTCTTTGACTGGTCGGCAATAATCTCGGCCACCTGGTCATCACAGTGGCCTAGTCCAGTAACGGCAATTCCTGCAGTAAAATCAACGTACTTCTTTCCCTCGGTATCCCACAAGTAAGACCCTCGGCCCTGTCGAATCACAATGTCAGGTCGGGAATAAGTCGTGACCGAGAATGGGTTGTGAGCATCCAAAAACGATTTGGTAGAATACCCCCGCTTCGCTGAACGGGCTACAGTTCGAGTTACTGACTGCATTTTTGCTTATCTCCCTCTCTTTAGATCTTCTGGGGTCCGCCAGACTTTATACTTGTATTTCCCCATTGAGTCACCAAGCCGCATGTTGTGCGGTGTGCGGCTCGAGGATTTTTGGACATGCACTCGAGACATGAAATTTCAAAGCTCCGAACTTGAGCATACCAACAAGAAAATGAGATTTAGTCTGACGTGCTTGGGCAGAAAGAAGCCCAGACTGCTGGCCAGTGAGATTCTGAAGAATGTGGAAGCCCTTACAACTCCTGCTAAGCCTCTGAGATCGCAGGAAGCCGAGTTTATCCAGGCTCCCGACTTGAGCGTTAACCCGTTTTTCCAGCAGCTGCCTCCAACTTTGGCCAATTTCTTCAAAAAGTACCCCCCAAGTCCATTCAGAAAGTACGCCGACAAGCCTGTAGCTACTAATGCCGAGGATGCAAACCCATTCCTCCCCAACAAGAACCCAGTAACTGGCCGATACGCTGCCCCTAAGTACTCTCTGCGTCGTCAGTCGGATCTATACAAGGCAGCTTATCGATTTGGCATTACTCACCTGCTTCCTAAGCTTGGAAACAACAAGAAGTTCTACGAAGACAAGCATCTCAACAAGACTCCAGTGCGAGGATCGGTCATGTTCAAACTTACAAAGGGAGAGCGAACCAAGGACTCCCGTATCCAGGAAGTTAACGAAGCTCTGTCCAAGGCAGACGAGATCATTGCTGAGCACCGTGGACGAGCGTACCGTCGCAAGTTGGAGCGCAAGTCTCAAAAGACCACTCCTTGGTTCTAATTTTTTGTATATACGAAATGAATTCATGTGTTGATATTATTATACTTGGATAAAGGGAGAGGGTGAAAATTAAGCTAATGGTATGGAGGTGGTGATTGAGAGAATGATTGGTGGTTGAATTGGGGAACAAACAAGTCTGCTCCTTCCAAAATGTCGCTCTGGTCGGCAAAGTAGAACCCAATCATGGCCACCAAATAGGCAAGATTAAGAATGCAGCCCTTAAAGTAGTTTGACTTGCCCTCGGCGTAAAGGTACGAGAACAGGAACACGCAGAAGATTGACATGCACAGGTCCCATCGAGGGAACACCAAGGTGAACATGTAATCGTGGATGGCTCCGGCCACGTTTGGTGAAGACCAAATTGAATACAGAACCAGAGCGGGAACCTGAAGCAAGCACACCTGCAAAGCGTAAGCGGATCCAATCTCCATACTGAGAGCCACGTTACCGTGCATTGCAAACGAAATTGCATTGAGGAACTCGGTAGTGTTTGGAACCAAAGAAAAGACTGTCAAGCCCAGTAGCTTTTCGCTAATATTAAAGTTCTGCAGAACAACGTCCACTGTTCCAACCAAAATTTCAGCAATGATGGCGTACAATACGGTGGCTCCAAGCAAAATGACCGAACTCTTCGTTCGACCCCAGTTAGGAGCGTCATGGCCACCCGACTCTGCTTCTTGTTCATGCTCCTTTATGGGGCCTTGAATAACGACATGCTTTTGCTTTGTCGGAGTCTTGTCAGGACCCTGACCGTGTTGTTGATGAGCCTGGTCAGGCTGAGATAGCAATTGAGAGTCAGGTACAGCATTTTCAGAAGTGGCCTGGGCATGCTGGTGCAAATTAACCTGACTGCGCTGGTGGTGAACTGGCTGGGTGGTCAAGGGTTGAAGAGACGTGCTGTGGCCAAGCTCAGAGGCTGTAGGAGTGGACCAAATAATTGAAGCGTGGGTACGAAGGGTGAACCACAGGCCAATTACGTAGGACACAAACAATAGAACAGCGCAAAAGTAGCTGAAAGGTTGAATCATGGCCGTGTACAGAGTATCGCGCTCCAAGGGTACCTGAATGAGCAGGCATCGGGCACATTCCGCGTCTCCTTTGACATCGCGACAGGGCGAGCATTTAAGTTCATAAGAGCCATAAATCTGGTAAAAGATTGTGGGGGCAAATGCAGCAATTACAGCAAACATGAGCATTGTAGAGCTCACGCCGGCCGAACGAGGATTATATCTCTGAGTTTTTCTGCGGATAGCTCCTGCACACATGGACAGACCAGGAAGCAGCAAGACACCAGCTAAGATACTTCCAATGATACTTCCCTCTACAAGGTTGCCCTTTCCTTCGCTAAGCGCTACCGAGTACAAAAAGACCTCGACGATTGTTGAGAAGAAGGCATTGATGGCTGCACCCATTCCCATTGAAGACTGAGCCGAGATGGAAGCCACTGCCTGGCCGATAAAGTAGGCCAATGGGATGACCGACAGCAGAGAGAGGGTGAAGATAAACGCGGTGGACGTGAAAAACAACTCCAGGTGGAGCTTTTCATGCAAGAAATAATAGTCAAAGATGACAAACAGCACCGGCACCATAAGGTTGATGAAGAAAATGTTGGTACCGTCCACAGTGTACTTGTAGTAGTTCCATCCCACGGCTCGGTAAGTGCAAAGGATGATAGAGGAGGACGACCGCACTGCGTAAGAGGATGCAGGCTTGAACTCCAACGCCAGAGGGTGGCGGCGAATCTGGTCAGCCAAGATGGACGTTACTTTACCCATGGGAATGGAAAAGACGCCGAAAAAGCAGATGGACGAGATCAAGTACAGCAAAGGAGCCAATACTGCATAGTACCAAGCAAAAAACAAGACCCTACCAAGGTTCCATTTTCCTCGGCCAAACAGACGGCGCTTACGATTGCCATTTCCAATTAGCAGGTCATCTTCACCAGCCTCCGGATCAGAGTTAATAAGATCAGCATCGCCAGTAGTGGTGGCTGCGGGGGCAGTAGCCGACCGCTGAGGAGGACCGAAAAACAATCGTCCTACTTCAACATCTCCAGCCTGCCACCGCTCGTATTCGTCTAGAGTGCGGCCCTCGCCAATGTCCTCGTGAATGTAATTCTCGTCCTGAGCTAGTTCCACAAACTTGCCGAACGGGAACCACAAGTAAGTTCCCAGAGAAAAGAGCTTTGAACCGTACTCGCGAGCAGAAGGAGACCAGTAGCACAGCATACAAGTGGCTGAGGCAATGGTACAGACCATCATGAGAAGGGTTCCAAACAAAATTGTCCACAGAATGTTACCAAGCTGTACTTGCCAGGTAATTGCCTGACCGGGAGTAGAATGAATATCGCCCTCCGCAATCTTTTGTACTGATCGGAACTTCTTGTACACGGCCGGCTTCCAGATTCGGATTCCAAACGGATGTGTCTCATTAATTGCATCCTGGCGCTCTCGCAAAGTGAACGTTTCTACACTACTGGTGCTTTGAGCATCTGCATTGTCATCATCATCTTCCTCGCCGTCGCTACCTTGACCACGGTCTACATCGTCCTGTTCATCACTATCCGCAGTATCATATGCTCCGCGATTTTGCGCGGGTGTATATGCGCTGACATCTTCAGGAGGAGCATTGTCCTCTTCGAGAATGTCGCCTTCCCGTTCCGCAGCAGCGCGCTCCAAATTACGGAGAGACTCATTTCTAATCTTGTGATGGTAATGATGCAAATGAACTCCAGGAACTTCTGAAGTAGAAGGCGATTGGCTTTCTGAGCCTGCCGCTCCTGCTCCTGCTCCTGCGGCCGACCCAGCTACTCCAGTGCTGGTAGCATTAGTACGCTTATTATCAGTGCCTTTAGCTTTACGTGCAGTAGACCGACGACGGCGCTCCTTGAGACCATCCGAATAACCCTCAAAGTATTCGCGCTCCAAATCGGCCTCTATTTCATCCTCGTCATCATCCGTGGAGTAAGGGAATCGCCGCTGTAAGGAACCAGACGGCCGCCATCGCAGGCTAGGTCTGGTCGGAATTGCAGGAGTAGACACTGTCGAAGAGGCATTACTGGCAGGTCCACTATAAGAGGGAACTCTTAACCCTGAAGGCTTTGGCGGCTGCTTCGCTCGCCTGGCCGGTTCAGAAGGCGACCCCTGGGACCCTTGGCCAGAGGGTGTAGCAGGCGCGGTTGTAGCTTGTACATTTTGGCTGGTGCCCTGAGCAGGTTGACCACCATGTTGAGAGCCCTGGGAGGCTTGCGCAGATTGCTTGTTTGTACTCATAGCATTGATTCAAAGACAGCCCGCTTGTACAATGCAGGTTGGAGTATTATCTGTGAATCGTCAAACGATCCCTGTAGGGCCAAGTGCACGCGCGGCGTGAACGCGGCGTGTGTGTGCGGCGTTCAGCGGCTCGTACGGCGCTACTATTACGAGAGTGCGAGCCGCGGGATGCGGCGTAACCCGCATTTGTTGCGGCGCGCAACCTACTGGTCAACACTCGTGCGCCGCAACATTAAAAACAAAAAATTAAAATTTTAAAAAACCGAGTACTGTGGTGGGTCGCCAGCCACTGAAACAGATTCACATGGCCGCATTCGGAAGTGTGGGACAATGAATCACAGACAATATGTATTAATAGAACGCCGTCTTGGTGAGCCGTGAGTTTGCGGTATGGCCAAGTCAAGGCACCTAACGACAGTGGCTGAGATTATACCTTTTTGTCATTGTACATTGCCACAACCGTCTTGTTGCGTGACCAATGCCGCTGCGAGCACATAAGCCTATCCTGATACGGTGGTTGCATGTGGCCGTATGGGGTAAAACGCTTGCTCTACCGAGACAGCTATATGCAACTTTGTGCCCAGACAAGCTATGATCTGCCAGGGGTCGGCAGGAGGAGCGGAGAAAGCGGGAATGCACACCTAAATGGAACGGTCCTCATACCGCGATCTGGGCGGTTGGAGGTAAATAAACTGAGGCCAAAGTGGGGACTGCAAAGAAGGGGCGAAAGCATATAAGAAACAGGGTAATCTCCGAAGCTGAAAAAAATAGAGTGCGTTGAAAAAACGCTGGAAATATTATTGATCTTCTCCTATTTGGGTATAGGCACCGCCTCTGTTGATCCAGTTAGATTTCTTCCAATTTGTGCGAATTGTGTCGATCGAGGTCTGTTCCTGCGGTAGGTTGCGATTACATTCGTATATAATAACACTGCTGTCCTGTTTTTTTTCTGCCAGGAGTCGACTTGTGGAAATGAAACTTCTTTCACTGCTTGCCCTTGCCGGGGTAGCGTTTGGAGCTATTGATCGAATCACAAAGACCACCTCCGAAGAGGCCGCTGCCTCCACGACCTCACAAGTTCAGACACCGACCATTGTTCAGTACACGACCACGGTTGCTGGAGCGGCAAAGGTTGTGAGCACGGAATACAAGCAGTCCTTCGTGCCAACGTATGGGAAACCAATTTCGGACCCTCCTAAGGGCACCATTGGCCTCGGAACAATCAAGGGTGACATAGGCGTGGTTAAGCCTACTAGATATATCACCGAGTAACGACCAGTGCATGACTTTTTTATGACGTATTTTAATGAATGAAGACTATTTTGGCTATTAATGTTGACCGGTGTTTTGGTGCTCTTCGTTTCCCTTGTTTGACGGTTTACCAAGTCCCATGACTGGTGTCATCACCGCAGTGACAGGCACACAGGGGACATAAATACCTGTGGTATTTGGTGGGTAGTGTTAGTTTACCAACATGATGCAATCAATTGCTAGTAGTTTTGGTGATGGTTCCGACCTTGGGTATACTTCGTTTAGTTCGGATATAGTGTCTGGCTCGGATTCATTAGAGTCGGACGTAGACTCCATTGAAGATCTGGAATGGTGTTCTGGATACACGGTTAATGAGCATGGTCCTATTGGGATCAAAGGTCTTGACATGCAAGAAGATGTTGACCCAGCTGTATCCTATCGATGGTCAGAGCGCGAGGACTACGTAATTGCAGTGCTGCGAGAAGCGTACAATTACTCGTGGGTGTCAATTTCCAGATTCATGTCAAACCGTTACAGCCCTCAGGCCGTTCAGGTGCGGTACTTGCGAGCCGTCAAACCTAGAAACAGGCCGCTTTCTTTCGAGGAGCATTGTCAGTTTTTGAATGTGCTCAAGAGGGACTGGGAGACTCGGTTCCAACGCTTGGCCCGAGATATGGGGCCAGGGTTCACCGTCAAACGGTGCATTCGCCATGTGTTTACCATGCTGGGTCTCAATGAACTGATTGCTCCTCCTGAATTGATTGCTCTGTACAGTCAGTGTGCCCGATCCGAGCAGGCTCGAGAAATGGTCGGCAACTCGCTGCGATTTCAGAAGGACCATTTGCCTGACCAAGGACGGCCATTGAGTGAGCCACTGCCACCCAATGGGCCATTGAGCGAACCACTAAATGAGCAAACATTTCCAACAATCCCCGATCCAGGGGACCTCCTTCCCACTGCTTTTGACCTGCTTCATTTCAACCAACTGCAAAACACTTTTGATCTTGCAAAAATGTACCTCCTTCCAAGGGATGACTGTTGACAACTGTTGACAACTGCTGACGACTGTTTTGACCATTGACCATTGCATTGCATTTTGATCTTTTCTGCTATAGATTCATAGATTGCTAGACATAGACTACATATTACCGCTAATTTGCTAGACGTACACTATCGCTAATTCGATATACGCTACACGTATCTACATGTATCCTAGGTCATGATCATGTGTATGTATAACTTGCATTACTAGCTAACCACTGCAACTAAATAGCAATAACTTAACACTCGTTACTCATGGCTTAGATGATCCAGTTGTCCTTCTTGTTGGACGAATCGTGGGCAGTAAACTCAACCTCATCATTGCGGCCCAATTGCAACAGCTCCTTAAACTTCTGGGCAATGGCCTTGAGCTGGTCCTCAGGCCTGGTCTTGGAAGTCCAAATGTTCACTCGAGTGCCTGCTCGTCGCACGTTGATGAACACTCCAGTAATCATGCCAGTATCGTTATCCAAGGTACCTCCAATCACTCCCAGCAGCGTCTTAAGCCATGCCTCATCGGCGGTGATGGCATTCTGAGATCGCTTATGAGGCAGTACGTATACAATCTTTCCACCAGCACCGTTAGCCTGGTCTTCCCACTCAGGACGGATGCCATCTCGGAAGAACGAGTAGTCTGATCGAAGCTGAAGCTCGTCCACCTTGGGGATCGAGTTGAACATACCCCAGAACTCTTCAACGGTGGAAACGGTGACAATTTCCTTGAGCAGGTTCTTCCAGTCCTCCTTGGAGTTGACAGGTGGACGAGTGTACCACAGCGTCCACTTGTGCGAAAGAGGATGAGTCACGGTAAAGTCCTCGGTGGACTTGAAGACTGTGGGGGAAAGACCGTCGTTCAGGTCTAGCTGACTGACCTTTTCAGTTACTTGGTCTGTGGCCATTCTGTACAAAGTTGATCTATTATACGTCGGCAGCGAAATGAGGCATTGATATTTTTTCTAAATATCACGTGACCAACATTTTTACTATTATATATTTGTGCTGCACTATTCCTGTTAACGTTTGCCGTTGACGAATTCATTGGGCATTCGGAAGAGTACAGAGCAGAAATGGGTTTCTTGTGGTGCAAACGATGATACTTGCGTGGTACACGTCCAATGGCAAGTACGAATGATGTGCCCAAGCGGTCTCGGCCGTAAGTGGCTCTTTTGTACGGCTCGGAGTGTTCATTCTGTCGAGACAATAGCTGGTGGCCGGTGGAAGTCGATTGTCGACTGTCACGGTTATTACGAAAACTCGATATCTTTCTGGCTGTTAACTGGTCAATTGATCCACCGGATTGGCAATTGCAAAATACCATATCTTGACCGATCGCCATCTTCAGGATACGGCTTTTCCCCGGCCCCTGACGATAAGCCAAGTTAACTTTACCCATGCCAGAGGCCAACAATGTTCCCTCTTTTAGAAGGCTCTCAGGCAAATACCATGCCGAACAGCAATCTGAGACGCAGTCTGTGTATGAGCGAGGTTTCTTACAAGGAAAGTATTCAGATGTAACGATTGATGCATTTGACAAGGCTTACAAGCTGCACCGACTTCAGCTGTCAGCCAGTCCCTATTTTGATAGGCTCTTCAGCTCCGAATGGAATGAGAAAGAAGAAGAAAGAAAGGAGAAGGGAAATATAGTGTACAAATTGGGTCTCAATGATAGCTTAAGCATCACCAAAGAGGCTTTTGAATGTGTTGTGGCCCGTCTTTATGGTCATGTTGACGAGAGGGAAGACGATAACTTGTGCAACCTGATTGCAACTGCAAACTATTTTGGCTTGGAAGACATATGCTGGAAAAGTGTCACTCGTATAATTGACAAATCATTGGGTGTTGATACTGTAGGGGAGATTTCCAACTTTTTTTTCAACAATGATTTGGGCAAGTTCAGCGATGAGGTGTTGAAAGCATGCAAAGCACTTTTATGTGATTGCTTGTCCACTATTGAAGGAAATTTGATAGAAAAAGTTCCTGGTCCTGTCCTGGCAGAAGTGTTGTCCTCTGACGGATTGTATGTTGATAACGAGGAGGCTCGTTTCGCTCTTGTTTCACGCATATATAAATCATGGCGTGGGCCCCCTTCAAGCCTTGAAGACATTCGAGAGGTCTTCAATAACGGTATCCATTACTGTCATTTAGATACCAAAACCTTGTTAATGGGCAGAGCTGTGAGGAACGCCCTTAAACTTGGTCTGGTCTCTCGTGAAGTACTCAAAAATGCACTCTGGCTTCGCCAACAGCTACAAGTGAGAGTGGTTAACGAGACAAGCGATACTTTGGGATTAATTACTGAGGAAGATGGGGAGGAGTACAAGGATGAGGAGGTCAAAGACGAGGAGGCCAAAGACGAGGAGGTCAAAGACGAAGAGGTCAAAGACGAGGAGGTCAAAGACGAGGAGGCCAAAGACGAGGAGGTCAAAGACGAGGAGGCCAAAGACGAGGAGGCCAAAGACGAGGAGGTCAAGGGCGAGGAGATCACTGCTGACGATGACTGGCTCTATCCAGTACCTGGCGAAGAAGGATTAAAAACGATCATGCCACCGTTTCGGTTTTCAGTGACTGTGGATGTGACCACTGAGCGGTGCTATTCCACTGTCGTTTGGTACGGGGGATCATATTGGAGAGTGTACTGTCAGAAGATTAGTGGTTCTAATCAAATTGGAGTGTACATTCACAGAGCTGCTAGTAAAGATGGATATGCTGGCCGCCGCCATACTGGTTCGCAAGCTGAACAGGTGACTACAAAAGTTAGAGAGTATCTTGCAGTCCAAGGTGCCTCCTCTTATAGCTTTGACTCTTCTGACTCTGATGAAGATACTTTCTATCTTGCAGATCGAGGTACATCCTATCCTGCAGGGTATGGTTCTTCAGATGGCGAGTACGAAGACAAGCGAAAAACTGTAAGGGCCTATTTTGAAATTTATGCCTACACTGAGCCTGACTCGTCCCTGCCTTGCTTGTCGTCCGCTCCTGACTTTTTCGACCTTGGACAGTCGTGGGGATGGAAGAGCTCCAAACTGAACGCAGCGGTCAGAGCCGGTGAATTGCGTATTTCAGTTGTTATAGGTCTAGTGTAAAGATCATGATTTCAATGAGAGTTTCATCGTGAGCTAATGATAGTTTCATGTAATCGTCGTATCCGCCTTTAGCGACTGTGGTGTATAATAATCCGCTACAAAGCCAACTGAAACCTGTGAACTCCTCTACCACTATTTTCTCCAGTTGCTTAGTATTCATCATCCATTGAATTGAATCTGTTCTTTGATTCCAACAGGGTGTGGTTCGCAAAAGTGCCCTCTCCATCTAAATCTAATTCACACCAGTAACTGGCAGGAACGAAAGATATAAAAATAGTCTCCGAGAGATGTAAGGGCTATTTTAGGGTCTTAACTTGACATTTGAATGGGACATTTATCATTCGATTATAAGAGTAGTAGGCAGACTGTAAAAATGGTATGCCAGTGTTTACTAGTAACAATTGGTCGTAATTAACTCATTCTAACAGCTATGGGCCAACACCACGCCATTCTTCACTAATGACCACTATACGAACGGATAGCGGTGAAGTACAGGTATTTAGCAATTAGCCTAAAGATAGACACCACAATTGACAGTGATGAGCTTGGAATTGTATAAGTAATTGGCATAATCCAAACCAGTCTGTGCTGAATACTAGAAAAGATTTACCAGCCCGATCAACTCTATCACTCAATGTCAACAGAGCGCGCCTCACCAACGCTCCAGATCCAGGCCTCACGAAGTGCGACACATGAATCAAAAGCTTCACCAATTACCCCAAATACGCCCACTAGATCCACTACACCACACACCACATGTACCAAGTTCATTGACCCATAGAATCCATGATGTTGCACCCCTCCTATTAAGCACAGTCGCATTCACACTTCCATATAGCCGAAAGGCGGCATATATATTTACCGGTCCCACCGGGCCCTTGATGCCCTGCGTAGGACTGAACCTTGCCTTTCACCATATATATAATGACGCGCATGCTGGCAGTTATTCCTGCTGTGATCTCGATAGCAGTATTTGGAGTGTACAAGTTCCAACGAAGTCTGATCTATGTGAGCAATTTCCCCGAGGGCAGTAGAGTACAGGTGGATAGTCCTGCAAGGTATGGATTGTCGTTTGAGGAAGTATGGTTAAAAACGAGTGATGGGGAAAAACTGCAAATGTTTGTCATGCCCGCGCCTGGGGCAACGAAGACGGTGCTACTACTTAACCCAAACGCTGGCAACATTGGCCACAGCATCCCCCTGGCAGCCCAGTTTGTAAAGATGGGGCATAACGCGATACTGTTTTCATACAGGGGCTATGGTAAATCATCGGGCACTGCATCGGAGGCAGGTATCAAGAAGGATTGTCACGCAGTGTTGGATTACATTAGCGGTGACGCGACGTTGAGTTCCACAAAGCTCATTCTGTATGGTCGGTCACTAGGAGGGGCCGTAGGAATTTACATGACCCATCTGGCCCAATCTCAGGGTCAAAAAGTGCACGGGCTGATCCTGGAAAATACCTTCTTGTCCATCCCAAAGCTCATTCCATCCGTTCTGCCGGTATTGTCCCCACTGTCGTTCCTATGCACAGAGATATGGGACAGCCAGCAGCTCATCCCTACCCTATCCTCTCAAACGCCGGTGCTGTTTTTATCAGGACAGCAGGACGAATTAGTACCCAAGGAACACATGGCTCAGCTATACGAGCTCAGTGCGTCTGAAGATAAGAGACTACTTCCGTTTAAGGATGGCACTCATAATGACACAGTTGCTCAAGACGGATTTTGGGAACAAGTGGAGGACTTCTGTAGGGGGCTGTGAGTGAAACATCGTACTAGCGAGATGACGGAATGGCCAAAGATGGTACAGATAGTACCGTCTGCACGATAAAGCAGTTGGTGTGTTTGCATGGTGCCAAGTAATTGGACGATTGATGGACCGTGGACAAGAGACAAAATTCATGACGCTAGCGATCTGTTGGGAAGACGTGTACGGATCTGCTACACCCTACATAAGGTCTACATGGCACGGTGGCCGTAAAAAAGATTTACAGGACCTTTTAGTTTTGCAACTGAGATATCTATAACCATACCAGGCCATACCAGGCCACGCCAGGTCCTGTCAGGCATAGTCTGTTCATCAATACCCATTCCTGAACGTCAATCTACATGGGTCTTTTTTCGGTGATTGACCATTTGACTCATTTCAGATCTTGTTTCTGGTCAATCTCTAGGTCCGGCTACAGCTACTGGCAGGTGGCTTCCAAAATAGAATGTACTGCAGATGCACCGCAGATGCACCGCAGGTCGTATCAGTGCACAGACCGACTAATCCCGGAGCAACCAACCCAAATGGGAAGGCAGTGGCAGCCAGCTCTAGGCAACGGCCATTTCCCCGAGACCTATCTTCCAAGAGTGTTCTAGACAACTGCAACTAAAAAAACGTTTGGCCTGAATCATTTCTAGAGCAAGCTCGTGGGGGCAGTGAAAAGAGAAAAAAAAATTACTTGTCTCGACCAAAAAAATAGCATCTTGCATTCCATGGCAGTACGAGTTGATCATCAATCACCGCAACCAGTTAGAAGGCGGGGTTCTTGTAAGCCTCGCCCAAGGTGCAGCTTGCATGACGCTGTTTGAAATGCTGCAACGTTAACAGTGCAGAAGCACCCAAACGGACGCTTTCTACGCTGTTGAGTGGTGATTTCTTTTTACTGGTTGTTGACGCAGGTGTATCCATATCTGAGACGTGCAGGCTCGCTTATGCGGATTGGCTCCCCACATTTGTGCTAAAGAGGAGAGGTGGAGGGGGGCAGGAGGGGGTTGAGGAGGGGCGAGGGGGATACAGCTCATTGGTTTACTTCCACAATCGGTAGCCAGTATATATGGCGAAGATATCCTCATCGTTGCTGCGGTGGAGAAAAAAAACGAAGCTTGCAAAAATTTTTTTCTGTTTGTGATTTTTTATTCGTTTAAAAGGGGCAGTTTTGTGACTAGGGCTCTAACCACATCGATATATACCACAGAGCGCTTTTGCCTGCTTGTGCTATGATGAGCATCAACTATACTGAGGGTGCGTTTGAAATGCCTCCAAGCGATTTTGGCGCTTCCAACCACCAACAAGATCCAGTTAGTGACCAGTTTGGACCGTCATCTTATTTCGACCCAATGTTCCCTCATTCCTTATCGGCACCATTTTTACCTAATGGTGGTACGCCTATGCAGCCCCAGCTAAGTGAAGCCCAAGCTCACCATATGATGTCTTCGTCATCGCCATCAGATATCTTTCATTCTATGACTGCTGCTACTACTTCTACATCGTACGCACCTGCTCCCCCATCATCATCTATGGTCCCTACTCCTTCATCGCTTTCGCTCGATAGCATGGCCTCTCCCGGATACACGTTATCTCCTACAGAAGGCTCTATGGGAGCACTGGGTGGTGGAGCCGGACCTCATCATTCAATTTCGTCCGCTAATACTGCTACCCCTGCTACTAATACCAACAGCATCAACCCATACGACCCATCCCGACGATCCAGCTCGTCATCGTCCTCTAACCAACCCCTCAGCATGACATCTAATGGATCCCAAAAATCCAAAATGACCCCAAAGCCAAAGTTCTCCCAAGAAGATGACGACCTTCTAATAGAGTTAAAGGAAAATCAAAAACTGACTTGGCGCCAGATCGCAGAACACTTTGATGGTCGCACCGCTGGCGCTCTTCAAGTCCGGTACTGCACTCGGCTAAAGGGCCGCTCTGTATCATGGCCCGATAATGACATCCAAGACCTTTCTAGAGTCGTGGAAGAGTACGAAGACGAGCGATGGAATGCCATTGCCGCCAAATTGGGAGGCAAATACTCTGCCTCTGCTTGCAGAGAAAAGTTTCGTCAGCTTCAGAAGAAGACTGGCGATTTCTTGGAGGGAGATATGAATCTTAATGACTAGACTAACATACACATAACAATAGACTGCTCAACCAGACCAAACTAAACTGAACTGAACCCAAACAGCAAACCTCTGTAGGCCTATCTATCTTAGCTTCTCCACATTAGATCCGGTTATCGTGAGGAGATAACCGTCGGTAAGATTAAAAGTCCGAAGCCATGGCAAAATACGAACCGAAATGTGGGGGGACCAACCGTCATCTGCAGAAGTCTTACAGGGGTATCGAGCTGTCTAGACCATTTAGTTCCGGGGTCATTGCAGCCCATGATCGATCGATTCTTGCATTCGACAATAGCGCCTTTGATCTGGGGTCTTGCAATGTATTCTATCGCTTAGGTTAGAGATAGTATAGATAGCTCCAAATCAAATCCCGTATGGTAACGTCGTATTAACCCCAGAGGTAACATTGAAAAGGTACCAACGGTACCAATGGCGCACTAAAGGTTACAGTTTTCAGCAGAGTCAAAGCTGTAGTCTTACAAACATACTGTTTCGGACTGCTGTTGTCCTTTCCGTAGCATTTCCCAATTCCGCTCCTCCTGTTGTCCAAACTCAAGCAAGGTCGATCTCTGATTATGTGCAGTTGTCTGCGACTGGCCTGCAAGACGTTTCTGGCGCATAATGCACTGTTGATTAACAGAACAGAACAGCACTGCAGCAGTTCAGGACCAAAATGTAACAATATTAAACATATGGCTAGTAGAGTCTCAGCACTGGTATCGTTCAACATGTTTTAAAATGTTTGCAGAGCCATGATGGATCACCATTTAAGCGCGCCCATGGTGTCAGCTTTTGTATGAACCGTAACGGCGGACCAAGCATGTAAAAAATATAAAAAAGAGTACATGCTGCGTATACGAGCTGCAGCACTTGAAACCATAGAGACGCTGCCGCTTTTGTCGTACCACTAATGTAGCTGCGCTCTGTAACTGCGCTCTAACTGCGCTCCTGGTTGTTCGGACTCCACGATGCGGACACAACTAAAGGTTCGATAGCAAGTCGGTCATCGGCGAAGGCCAAAGGGGAGCCTTGGCAGCACGCTGTCTCTCCACCCGCGTAGCTCCACTAGCTCCACCTTCACCGATGTTCTCTGATGCCCACTGATGCCCACTGACAGCAATGTACTACCCCAGATCAACATCTATAGACCCACGCCAGGACCAATCAAGGGGTTGTGGATAGAAATGAAGGCATGCGGCGTGCGGCGGATAGCGCCCCATGGATGAGCGGCGTGCTCAACAAGCGGCGGCTCTGCGGCTTACGAGGCTAGGTGTGAGGCTCGATCGTAGTCCTCTTTGGGATTCAGGGGTAAAAAACAAACAAACAGACAATAACAAACATCATCATGAGGCAGTATTCGCAAGCCCTGGAGATATAGCAAGAAAAAAAATCGAGATTGCCTCAGCTGGGTCAGCACGTAATTGATCGCCGAGTATTTGGTAAGCTACCGTCCGTTGTTTGATCTGTAGGAGTACAAATGAGTCCGAACGGTGCAGTTACATTCCAATGCAAATTCTTCATGCAGCGGCCTCAAAAGCGAGCCAGACAAAGATAGGCAAAATGGTAGTAGTCCAAAGAGAATATCGCAAAAGCAAAAATTAACTATACAGTAGAGGTAGATATAACCAAACTAGAAAAAAAAAATAAGAAGTCAAAGTTAGTGTGAAACTAAAGTAGTACCCTATGGCGTCGTACTCTCATGAGGTCGTAAGTCGTAATTCGGTTCCGTTTTGTTTCAAGAGTCCAATTACAGAAGAGCAACCATGAGAGCTCCAGCCAAGGCGACGCCGGGCACAGTCAGTGAGCCGGCTCCGCCAGTGGCAGAAGAAGTTCCGTTTCCAGCCGAGGTGACAGCGGAAGGAGACACAATAGAGGTAGAAGTCTGGGTAACAACGGAAGAAGCTCCGGTAGAAGAAGAATTGGCAACCGAAGACGACGACGCAATGGCGGAAGAAGTACCATTAGTAGTAGCGTTAGTCACGGGGAATGGCACGGTAGAGACCACCGACGAAGTAGTAGGAGCCACGGAGGACGAGTTGGCGGCAGACGAGGTGGTGTTGACAGCCACGGCCAGAAGCTCGTTAGGAGCAGAAGAAGAAGAGGCCTCGGTAGTGGTAACTGCACTGGTGGTCTCAGGCACCGACGAAGTGAAGGTAGTGGATCCAGATTGGATGGTCACGTAGGTGTAAATAGTCTCGTAGATGGTGGTGGTGAGCTCAGCAGAGGCACCAGCAGCCAGGACGGCGGTCGACAGAAGAGAGAACTTCATTGTTTTTCGTTGTTGTTAAGGAGTGACTGAGTTGGAGTTAAAGAGTGACAACAAGTGTGTATGTGGAGGAAAGGAAAAAAAATTCCTGCGACATGAGCGCGCCGTTATATACATGGTGACCGTAAAGGGGGGGAGCCTACCGATTGGGGGTATTTGATGCCCCAATTGGGCCAATGCGAGACCATTTGTGCATAACCGAGAGTCAGATCCAGCGTAAACTGGGTCATGCATACTCGGGCTGTTCTCCATTGGGTAAATTGACGCAAATGCGCACGGCTGTCGGTAGGTTCCGACTAATATACTGCACCGGTCTAAGGCACACATGCAAGCAAATTGAGTAGAATATGAACGTTCAGGGGCTTAGCAGAGTAACTTAGAGTCCAGTTTTATTAGTACTGTGCGTTATGGGGTTAATTTGCCCCAATTACCGCCCTTTTAGTCCTACCTGTCAAGTTTCACTGTCTGGCTCAATCAGGGGATCTTGTCTAAGATGGGGTTCCCGATTGGG
Organism: Blastobotrys raffinosifermentans; assembly: GCA_003705705.2. Taxonomy (NCBI): domain Eukaryota; kingdom Fungi; phylum Ascomycota; class Dipodascomycetes; order Dipodascales; family Trichomonascaceae; genus Blastobotrys; species Blastobotrys raffinosifermentans. The sequence continues at coordinate 67,720 of PPJH02000050.1, forward strand.
ACCATCACACACTTGGATTCCGATGTCAACGGTTGGCTGACACCACCGCACAAAGGTCAACGGGAATAAACGTAGTACCAATTGACAGTTAGATTTTCTACTGATTGTGCACAAATTCTCTCGCAAATAGTGTCAACTACAGAACCTTAACTGGTCCTGCCGCTTTTTTCTTTCAGCTTCTATTTCTCCCCTATTTCTCCTCATTATTGAAACTGACTGCCGCACACTGTTTCATGCTTAAATGCCTGGCGCGTGGGGCGATCATATTGAAAATGAGCCCCTGGGCACGCGTAGGACGCGAGAATGAAGGGTAAGACTAATTACTGGAATTAATGGAATTAATGGTGATCAATAGTTTATCAACCGTTCTAGTATACTGCGACTAGTGCAGTCTGGTTGTCTCTTCTCTAGCATTAGCAGGTATACGAGCTGGCTTCCTGGTTAGTTCTCGTGGCATAACCCCTGAGATTCAATTAGCAGGGGTACCATGCCGCCATGAATGGTGCCATGGCCATGTGGCGGCAGATTCCGAAGGACCGAGCAAAGCGGATCGACGGGGCGTAAATCAGATCAGCTTGTCCCAAGACTATCCAATGTCATCTGCCGGCACATCATTCACGACTGCTGTTGATAAACCACTGTCTTGAACAATCGATCATTCTTTCTCTGCCAAGATAGCTGGATCATTTTTGCTGACTCCATTTCTCAGCCCGCTCCTTCCGGATGGCCCCTCCCGGTTGGTCCCTCACGTTGGTCTCAGACTTGCCAGATGTTCCTATTTACACGGCTTTACTAGCGCAACAGCTGGCCATCATGTTACGTCGTTTACTCGATGAGTGGCCCATCTCCGATCCGTTGGTGTGCTGTTCGCTCAACTTTGAGCAATGTTGGGGTCCTGTTTACCTGAGCAATTGCCAGGCCTGAGGGTTTTATCAGTAGCAGCCTCGCAGTATCGTGCGGCAGTGCATGCACGATACGTTGTTGCTACATGGCAACCTCGATAGGTCCTTGTTCGCATTTTGTTTAGATTGGATTGAATCATAGACATGGTGCTTGTAAACGGAAAAGAGCACCAAACGGCAGAAGAACAGCGTCTCCAGCAGGATCGCGAGCGGTCGGCTTATTGGAAGCGATGGGGTCCTTATCTGTCCGAGAGGCAGTGGGCCACTGTCCGCGAGGATTACTCGGGAGACGGTGATGCATGGAGTAACTTTCCGTTTGAACATGCTAGATCGAGAGTGTATCGTTGGGGAGAGGATGGAATTGCTGGTGTTAGTGACACTCATCAGTACCTTTGTTTGTCGTTTGCGTTTTGGAACGAAAAGGATGACATTTTGAAGGAGCGCCTGTTCGGAACCACCGGACACCAGGGTAACCATGGAGAAGATGTAAAGGAGGTCTATTACTACTTGGACAACACTCCCACCCATTCCTACATGAAGTATCTGTACAAGTACCCTCAGCGTAGATATCCTTATGAGCAATTGGTTGAGGAGAACCAAAAGCGTAGCCGGGAGGAACTGGAGTTTGAGATCGAAGATACCGGAGTATTCAAAGACAATCGATACTTTGATATCTTCATTGAGACGGCCAAGGAAGATCCGGAAGAGCTCTTGTTCCGAGTTACAGCCTACAACCGTGGTCCTGAGCCAGCTCCTCTCCATATCCTGCCCCAAGCCGTCTTTCGTAACACTTGGGATTGGGGGTTGAAGTCTGAAGAAAAGAACGCCAAACCTCAATTTGTCCGGCACGGTGAGAATGTAGTCAAGGCTACCCATTGGTACCTCGGCGACCACTACCTACAGTGGTCGTCTTCGCCAGGAGTAGATGAGAACTCTGAAGAGGTGACGCCGTCAGTGCTGTTCACCGAGAATGTTACCAACGACCAGCGATTATACAATGTAAAGAATACTGCCAGCCACGTCAAGGATGCTTTCCACGACTATGTGATTGAAGGCGACAAGAGTGCCGTCAACCCTGAGGAGAAGGGAACCAAGACTGGTGGTTGGTTTGCATTTGACCAGGGCAATGGAATCCCTCCCGGGGGTTTTGTGACTGTGCGGTTTAGGCTGACCAAGAAGGACCCTGGTAACGAGGATCTGGATGAAGAGAAGTTTGATAAGATTATCGAAAAGCGTCAGGACGAAGCTGACGACTTTTACTTTAAGGTATCACCTTTGCCTATTGATGACGAACTGCGAGATATCCAGCGTCAGGCACTGGCTGGAATGATGTGGGACAAGCAGTTCTACCACTTTATCCACTCTGAATGGCAAAAGGGAGACCCTGCAACCATTCCCCCTCCTCCCGAGCGAGCCAACGTTCGCAACCGGGACTGGGGACACATGCACATTGACGACATTTTGTCCATGCCCGACAAGTGGGAGTATCCATTTTTTGCTTCGTGGGATAGTGCGTTCCACTGTATTCCTCTGGCCATGATTGACCCTGATTTCAGCAAGAAACAGCTCGATTTGCTGACCAGAGAGTGGTACATGCACCCCAACGGACAGATTCCTGCCTACGAATGGAACTTTAGCGATGTAAACCCTCCCGTGCACGCTTGGGCCGCGTTCCGAGTGTTTAAGATTGAACGCAAGATGTATGGTCGAGAGGACCTCGACTTTTTGGAGCGAGTGTTCCAAAAGCTTTTGCTCAACTTTACCTGGTGGGTGAACCGTAAGGACTCCAGTGGATCCAACGTTTTTGAAGGTGGATTCTTGGGATTGGATAACATTGGCCTGTTCAACCGATCCGAGCCCCTGCCTACTGGAGGAACGCTGGAGCAAGCTGATTCCACAGGATGGATGGCTTTTTACTGTTTGCAAATGATGAACATTGCTCTGGAGTTGGCCAAGACCCGATCAGTGTACGAAGATATTGCTTCCAAGTTCTTTGAGCACTTTATCTTCATTGCCGACGCTATGACGTACCGATCTGGTTCGGGAGCAGAACAGTCGCTGTGGAATGACACGGACGGATTTTACTATGACGCCATTTCTTGGGGAGGACCATGGAGTCAGCAGCTGCCTGTTCGGTCGCTTGTGGGATTGATCCCATTGTACGCCACTATCACCCTGGAGCCCCAGATTTTGGACAAGTTCAAGTCGTTTGCTAAGCGGGTCAAGTGGTTTGTAGAGAACCGTCCGTCCATTTCGAACCGAAACATTGCGTCCATGACCCGACGAGGAAGCGGGGAGCGAATGCTGTTGGCATTGGTGAACCAGGACCGTCTCACTAGAATCCTGGAGCGCATGTTGGACGAGGATGAGTTTTTGAGTGACTATGGAATTCGATCTCTGTCAAAGTACCATGAAAAGAACCCCTTTACTTGGGACGTGAACGGAGAAAAGTTCACCGTGGACTATGTGCCTGGAGAGTCAAACTCGGGCATGTTTGGTGGTAACTCAAACTGGCGAGGACCCATCTGGATGCCCACAAACTTTTTGCTGATTGAGTCTCTGCAGCGGTTCTACATGTTCTATGGAGACGAGTTTAAGGTGGAGTGCCCTACTGGCTCGGGCCAGTATAAGAACTTGGCCCAGGTGTCCGAGTACATTCAGCACCGGTTGATGCATCTGTTCCAGCGCGACCACGATGGAAGACGTCCTTATAACGGAGGACGGGACCAATTCGACTATGACGACAATTTCAAGGACTACATTCTATTCCACGAGTACTTCCATGCTGATAGCGGACGAGGACTTGGATCCCAGCACCAATGTGGATGGACTTCTCTGGTAGCCAAGCTCATCCATGATTCTGGAGTGTCGTGCTCGCTATCGCGTACACCAAAGACGCCAGTTGCTACTGCTGACCACTACTTTGACGAGGTGATTGGAACCAACACTGGCCATCGGCACCATCGTCGCAAGCACAGTGCTCGGATTCCAGGCCGATTCCGAAGTAGATCGGGCAGCACTGCCTCCCGATCTGATTTTGCCGACGACAATGAACGAGGCCACGATCAGGATGACGACGTGGACATTAGCGAGCACATCCGCAATGCTTTGTCGTTGGACGGATCCTCAGGCCCTCAGTTCCACGAGGAACTGGAAACCCGGTTCACATGAAAAAACACAAGATACATATAGTTTGCCGCCCTATAGCTGCTTATACACACCCCGACCGTTTGTAGACCTGCAAATCATGGTAGATCATTGACCGTTTATAGGCCAAACAGCAGGCTTCACAGCAGGCAACAGCAGGCTGGCCCAACACCTCCCATAATCTGCCACATTCTGCCAGATCCTGCCAGGTGCTGCACCATTACAAGTTTGCACCCTACAATCGGCGGGATTTGACGGCGCACTGGGGGTCGTTTACGGTGGGGATCGACACCTCTGCGACAGCCACAGATACCGATGGGCCAATCACCGTACGTACATCCATCGTTTAGATTGTAACCTTTGGTGGTGGCTTGATCGTCATGCACAGGGGTCTAGACTTTTGATGCTGGGGATCTTAAGGGGAATGAAAAAGGGGCACCTCAAGGAGGGGCAAAAGGCATTCCAATCAGGGGCGCAGTACCACGCCGAACCAGCCGGGACAGCTCGGTGACCTCACAATAGGCCCCTATAGCACCGAACAATACAGTTGAAACAATAGACAGCAGCGTTGGCAGGGTCTAGAATCGGCACTCTTTAACCCCGGAAAAGCTGTTTCATGTCTTTGACGGATATGTAAAAGAAAGACATGGGCCCCCCGGCCGGAGCTTTTTTGCGCAATGCATTTGACGTGACAGACGTTTGGGAAGGCTGAATGATGGACAGACTGGGGTGTGCTGCATGGTTTTATATTCGCTTGGGCACTTAATCTTGTAACTAATTCTGTACTATTTGTATAAATTTTGTATAAATAACCGCACAACCGCACAACCGACCCTGGCCTTGCCACTACAAGGGCCCAGGAAAACTTGCCTACTTAGAACGCGGTCTATCACCGTCGCAATATTTGCCCCCCGCTGAGAACCGCCACCCCGTCCCGCCGGCGGCAGCAGCAAGGCAGCAACTGCAACTGCAACCAACCGCACCGTTAGAGTTGCTTTTACCTGTTTTGCATTTCTACACGACACCCGGCAGGAACCAGAGCCGTTTTGGTATTGTCATTTTTTTATTTTTATTTTTTTTTTTTTACTTGTTTTGTTTTTTCAGACCATCTCCAACGGCATCATCATCGCCATTGATTTCTCCTGACTTACATTTTTTATTTTTGATTGTCATTCGGTTTTGGCATTCTTATTTTGGCTACGCTACTATTTTTTTTTTTTGTTTTTTTGTTTTTTTGTGTTATTTGTTTTTTTGTCGGCATAGTATCGGGCCAAAAAATTTCACACTGTCCCTGGACTGCTTACGCTTAAACAAAGTACATTGCGGCTGGGCTCGGTTAAAGAAATCGTCTAATCCGTGGTGAAATTTTTTTTAAAGATCTCGTTACCTTGCCCAACCTCACCACCACTAGACGGTTCCGTTGTTCCTTTGTTCGAACTAGCGCCCAAGCTCTACCCTAACTTGGGTCCCCCCTTTCGCCTTATACCCAACTGTTCAATCCCGGCGAAGGGTCGCATCAATGGCCAGGCCCTCGTCGGGTCAAGCAGGGGATTCAAAAGCTGTACACCCGGGCGAACCGACCCATGTGTGTATCTGCTCTAATACCTCCCGAGTTCCTAGACCCCGGAATGCGTTTATTCTATATAGGCAGCATCACCATTCCCTGGTAGTGGCGGAAAATCCTGGCAAGACTAACCCCGAGATCTCAAAGATCATTGGCGAGCAATGGCGGTCTTTACCTCAGCGCGAAAAGGACTTTTGGATCCAGTTGGGAGACGAGGAGAAAAAGTCTCATCTGGAACGGTTCCCGGACTATCGATACCAACCCAGACGGTCTTCTAAGCGAGGGTCCAACTACTCTGACTCAGGAATTTGTCCGGTTTGCAAAGGTATTACGCCGGCGGCGCTCCAGCAGATGAACCAGCAGCAGCAGTCCACTCCAGGAACTCCGCAACCGTCCCAAGCTGGTCCATCGCAGCAACCGCAACCGCAACCGCAACAGCAGCAGCACCACCAACAGCACCAACAGCAGCAGCACCAACAACATCAACAGCAGCCATTACCGCCTCCACCGCCTCCTCCACAACAACAAACAGGACAACAGCATGGGCAACCACAACCCTCTCAGCCTGGTCAGCCTGGCCAGCAACAAGCTCCACGTGTACAACAGACTCAGATACCGCCAGTGCAATCTGTACAACAAGGACAAGGGCAGCCTCCTCAGCATGGCCTGCCGAACCCTGTAACGACGTCTACGAACTATACTCCATATGCATCTCCCGTGGCCGCCCATGCTCACTTTGATTATTACCGATCCCATGGCCCTCCCTTACAGCGTTCCTCGCATCCTGGAACCACGGGCTATTTCCCTCCTCCTAATCAGTATTACGGTCCTCCCCAATCGGCTCCTGGCTCGCTACCATCCACCCCTCGCCCTTCATCAATGTTCGATGACCCAACCCCAAAGTCCTCGATAGGCTCCATGTCCCTTCGACACTTTTCGGGTGCTTCTGGAACGTCTTTTTCTTCTGTATCTTCTCGATCGGGATCTTTAATGTCTAGATCCTCTTTGTCTTCGGTGTCTTCAGAAGGAGCGTTTCCTCCTACCTTGCTGCCTCGAATAGTCCCCAGGCCCCAGGATGAGCTACCGGCCCCTGGTGGTACTCCTAGTGGATCTGCTAGTGGTCCTAGCTCTGGTGCTCCCGGGGGTCCTCCTCCACCTGCTCAACAACCATCTCAGGTAACATCACAGCAGTTTCAGCAGCAACAGGCGCAACAACCACAGGCACCTCAACCAGCTATGGCTGGACAGCAAGCTCATCCCCAGCCCCCAAGTACGCCGCCAATTGCCGACCTGAAAAAGGGGTCGATTGCGCATTCTCCTACTCAACCTAATTGGAGTCATCAACATCCCTCACAGCATACCCAGCCCGCTCCACCACCTGCTCAGGGGCAGCACCCTGCTCTTCATCAACAGCAGCAGCAGCAGCTCCATCATCATCACCATCATCATCCAATGCCTGGACCATTGTCTTCGGTGATTGAAGAGGAAGCTAGGCTAAAGAAGCGTCGCATGTCGTCTCATTACGACCCAAAGTCTCCTCATCCAGGTAGAAGAGACCGTTATCAATCAGCTATTGCCCTTGTAACCTCAGCATCGTCGCCCCCTCCTTCGGAAGTGACGGTGCGTGAAAAGGCAGACATTCTATCTACCATATGTGAGCCAGTTTCCCACAAGAAGGGATCCATTATTGCCATTGAAGGAAAGGACATTGACATGATTCGCAGAATTACTCAATTGCTAAGCGAGCGACTCCGTGAGGAACAAAAGACTTGTAATTACGATGGACTATTTTGTTCTGACTGGGTCAACCAACCTCCGGCTCATCTCACTCACCCTACTGCGCTTAACATGTGGCGAGTGTCATGCCTGTATCAAATTGTCGCTTCTTTGTTGCAAAAATCTGCCGATTATACTGTAATTGGAGGGTACGCAATGGCGGTGGCCGATGAGTTGGCTGATCAGGAATCTGTAGCAGCCAAACCAGGCCAAAACGCTCGGGAAACAAGCACGGATGTTGATGTGAACATGGAGCAAGCTCCTTCAGAGGGTACTAATAACGATAGCAATAATGATCCTGAAATCAAGTCGGAGCCTCCCAGGTCACCAACAATGAGTGGCTCGGCATTTGTGGACGCTGATGATGTGAGTTATCGACATCGATGGACAAGCAGTGTTAACGTACTACGAGGACTTCCTGGCCCTGATTATATGGTCTATGTTCAATCTGAGGGCCTCACTCAATCAGAAGTTGCAGTGGCCGAACTTAAGAATGGCATGAAGATGTTGGTCATTGGCGGCAACAAGGACATGGGCGATCGCATTGTGTCAAAGATTCTCGATGTGGTTAACAAACCCCAATAATAATTTTTATCCCTCCCTTTCTTTTCTGTTTTCGAATCTTGTTTTCCATGAAAAAGATAATTTTGAAATGACCACCGTTCATGGTCGTGAGCATTGTCACCACCCCGCAGTGACATAATGAGTATATGACTATGAGAATGACTATAGATCTAATTTGATGTTAAATGTGTTTGTTTTACTTGCTCTTGTTTACCAAGTTATTACCAAAACTTTGACGCAATCACTAGAAGAATTAGAATAATAAGCACAGTTATGATGGCCACGGTAATGATTCGGTTCATGGCCATCCGCCTTGACATACCTCGCAGGGTTCGAATACTCTTGTCCACAAATCCGTCTGCTTCCATCAATGTGTTTCGAGAATTGACAATTTGCTCCCGTTGACCTCTCAAGTCGGTGAGAATGTTAGCGCCAACGGCCTCGGTCTCGTTTGCCACTCGCTGAGAATCCCGCAGTCGCTGTGAACTTCGCTCTAATGATGCGGTGCCTGAAAGCAATTGCTGTCGTTGGTCTAGCGCAATATCCGACCCTTCATTGGCTCCACGGTCCCCAAACAGCGCTCTTCGAGACGAGCTTTCGTCCGCCTCCTTGGTATCTCGCTTGGCCTTGTCCAAATCTCCCCGGTACTTGCGGAGCTTAGAGTTGAATTGGGCTCTGTCTGAAGATGGAATGTTCTGTACTTCGATAGCCAGCTGGTCAATAATTTCGTTAGCTTCGTCAATAGCTCGCTTGATGGCCTGCACGGACGCCTTGCGCTCTTCTGAAGTAGGCAGGTCTGGCAAGTCCTGTAACTTCTGGGAAATCTCCTGGTACGCCAGCTGGAAGTCCGACTCGTAGTTGGCGAACATTTCCGTCCCTGGGGACGAGTCTAAATGAGACGACATGGTTACCAGATTGTAGATACGAAAGATAGGACGATAGGAGTAACGGTGGCTGGAGAGGTGAAGTTGCGCCGCAACCGGCGGGGCGCAGGTTGATCCGCTTTGTCTCCGCCGAGCACACCTCAGCTAAGCAAGCAGATTTGGACTGCAATCCTTGAAAATTATTGGATATTTCGAGCGGGACGGGACGCGCAAAGGAATTCCAGATGAACCTGCCCCCGCCTGTCTACTCAATTGGCCGAGGATTTGCCCCGGCTACCCCACGCACCCCGTAGCCGTGCCAAATCTGCATCTCGCAAGGTTGCAATTATAAATAGAGGGGGGTAGTAATGCGCAGCAGAAGACTTCCTGAGGTTTTTCATACGATTAACTGTTGCAGTTTGTAGTTTTTTATCGTGGTTATCTGGAAGAAAGAAAGAAAAAATGGTGTACACTTGCAAATGGGGTATTATGGCTACTGGCGGAATTGCCCGCCAGTTTTGTGATGATCTGATTAAGGATCCTAAGGAGCGAAATGCTACCGACATTGCTCATGAGATTGTGGCCGTGGCCTCTTCGTCGTCGAAGGACAAGGCCGACAAGTTTGTCAAGGACAACAAGTACCCCGGCAACATTGCTACCTATGGAGACTACCAGTCGCTGGTCAGTGATGCCAATGTAGATGTGGTGTACGTCGCATCCCCCCACGGTCTGCACTATGAGCACGCAAAGCTGGCCCTCAATGCTGGCAAGAACGTGCTGTGTGAAAAGGCCTTTACCATTAACGAGGCCCAGGCCAAGGAATTGGTCCGTCTTGCTCGAGAGAAGAATGTCTTCCTCATGGAGGCTCTGTGGACCCGATACTTCCCTCTGGTCAAGGAGCTGCAGACTTTGCTATTTGAGAAGCGAATTCTGGGCAAGCTGATTCGAATTGTGTCTGACAATTCCATCAAGTTTGATGTCGATAACCTGGACCTGTCCCACCGAATGCTGGATCCTAAGCTTGGAGGAGGTGCTCTGCTGGACCTGGGTATCTACTCTCTCACTTGGCCTTTTGTGTTTGGATACGGAGATCCCGACAATAAGAAGCAGGCTCCTTCGGTGGCCGCCCAGATCGTCAAGAACTCTCGTACCGGAGTTGATGAGACTACCTCAATGCTTCTGACCTTCCCTGGCAGCGGAGTCAGCGCCATTGCTACTACTTCAATGGTGGTTGAGACTCTGCCCCAAGACACTTGCCGTATCGAGGGTGAGAAGGGAACTGTGACCCTTGTGGGACCTTCTTTCCGCCCCGAGGCATTCATTGTCACTTACAATGACAACCGAGATAAGCCTGAGAAGCACAACTTTGACATGCCTGGCCGAGGAATGTTCTATGAAGCCGATGAGGTTGCTCGATGCCTGCGAGATGGCCGCAAGGAGTCTGAGACCATGACCCTCGACGAGACCATTCTGATCATGGGAACCATGGATTCAGTGCGACGACAGAACAAGTTCGAGTACCCCAAGGAGGTTGAAGCTGTCTAAGGCCTAAGGTTTGTTTTATTGACGAACAGAGGAGAAAAAATTGTAATGTTTATAGGGCAAAATAAAATTGTTCATTAAATACTACTCATTAGAATGCAATTGTTAGTAAGAGTCCATTAATATCGCTCCATGGCCACCGAGTGATAAGACTCGGGAGTCAGGGGGGGAGTTATGCAATGACCAGCAGGTCTGACCATGTCGGGGTGAGCCTTTGCAGGAACCTTGCCAATGGCGAATCGACGAGGCGACTGAGGAGGCGTGGGAGGAGCCATTCCGGGGACCATCTGGGGAACAGGGTCCTGGATAGCAGGCACCAGCTGCGAAGTAGTAGCCACAAAGTGACGAACTGCTTGGTATGCCGACATTGCGCTGTCCTGGGAGTACTTTCGGATCAGCGACTTGGACGGGTTCTGGGCGTGAGCCAGAATGCGGTTTGCTAGTTGGACCTGGTCGTCACATAGCATGTTAATGGACAATTGCATTCCTGCCACTAGACGAGCTAGCAGAAGGCAAGAGCAAGTGATCTGAGAAGCGGGCCTGCCCACAAACTCTCGATCATATAGAGTAATCTCTGCCAGGTAGTTGGCAATGGTGTACACGGGGGACTTTGGGGAATCGTTTCTGGTGTGGTAAGCCACCATCTCAGACACAGTGGCCGAGGACACGTTCCATTCCAAAGTGGACAGGACATGGGATTCCATCTGTACAAACATATCCTCGTCATAAGCCGAGCAGCACATTGCTGCCAGTTCAGATAGAGTAGGCACTCGGGACTTCTTGTCGAGGAACTTTGCTGCAATCCACAAAGCAGTGCATCCCACCAATTGGTAGTGACGCTTGTACACCACCCGAGCAGAGCAGTAACGGTCAAGAAGCGAAATAGCAAAAAACAGGGTCTCCTGTTGAAGTCGAAGCGAATAGTGACAATCAATCAAAAAGTCCAAAAGATACGGTCGCATGTACCATTGGATCTCGGGCTGGATGTCGATCATCGAAGGGTCGGGTTGAGTGGTCTTTTTCTCCTGCTCCAGCAAGTGAGCATAGTTTTCCTCGGCGTATTCGTCAAAAATCATTGTGTACTGTTCAAAAATGGTTCAAGAAGTTTCAAAATAATGTTCAATGTTCAAAAATGTTCAAGTAAAACTGGTCCACAGTTTTTCAAGTATTAACAATTAGGCAAAGGGTATTAAGGAAAGACTGAGTGGGATAAGTTATTAGAAGGAAAGGATTAAAGAAAGACTGTAACCAGGACTGGACCTAGGTTGGCAAAAAAGAGAGAATGAATGAATGAAACTTGGGAAAGACCGCAGAGATGAAAGCTGGAGGAGCAGATTATGAGAATATTATATGCCCTACTATTTTTCCCTCTTTGAGCACAGGGGCTCAGGCGTATTCAGCCATGGAAAGCTTTACCGCCTCTAAGAATGCCCCTGAATCTGTTGCCCGGGCATCTACGCAGGGGCGAGAAACGGTGGGGGGATGCGTGACATTTGGCGTGCATGTCAAAGGTGTAGAATCTTCGGCTCAAACCATCTATCTATAGGAACAAAGGGGGTTGCTGACATGTATGAACCGGAGACGAGAGCTAGAGAGCTAAACTGCCAAAGTTTGGTTCACCGTTAGCATACATTTTCACGTACGGCAAAGTATTTAGGGGATACAGTGATATCAGTGGTCTAGTTGACGAAGGCAAGTGTAGGGCAGATCGATCGATCTCCATTGTTAGCGTGCGTTGCTGTACCCCTAGTAGCCCCGGTCGCAGCAGTGGCAGCGGGTGAAGGCAGCAGGGCTAACGTCATCGAGGCAAGACAGACAGGGGTTGTCCTCTTTGATATATAGGCTAACACGCCACCCCGACGTGTGGAACGAAGGGGGTGAGGGAAAGAGAGACAGTCATGTAGATACGACTCAGATGTTTTAGCAATATAGAGACAGCTCACACATGGATCCTTCACGATCAAAGGAATGTTAACTGGTGCCAACGGTGCCGGTGGCTAGGGCATGGGTGCTTAGTGGTACTTTTTCCAAGCTTGGTAAAAATCTACCTTGTCGTTTGCAGATAGTCCGAGCTGACGGAGGCGGCCAACCCGACAGATACTCTCGGCAACGGTTTGCTTGCCCTCCACTGGAGCAGACATCCGGACGGTGCAATTGACGCCAGTGCAAGACACTAATCCCCACACCCATCGTACCGCGGTCTGGGGCACAGGAGAGCATCCTCGAGGGGGATTATACCGTACCGCCGATGCATATACGCGTCCAGTCGCGGTGTTCGAGATTGGGGTGCCTTTGTCTGGGATTGCCAGGAGGCCCCGGCCGTTCGTGGTGGTGCCTTCGGCGAAGATCACCAAGAGCTTTCCGGATGCCCTGGCGCGATCGACTAGCTTAGCCAGGTCGTGTCCTGCAGATGGTCCCTGACCGATGGTTGGAACGCTTAATGCTTGTCGGAACGCACCCGGCATTGACAGGGCCAGAAATCTCGCATTTCCATCAGGAATGACAAACAGGGGGTCAAACCTAGTTAGTAACCTTGTATAGCATGTGCCATTTGCCAGCTGTCTGGAGACAGGAGAAAGGGGGCTGTACTGTACTGTACTTACAATACTGAATAGATTAGAGGGTCCAATGGGGACGTGAAATTGGATACGATAATGTCTCCTTTGCCAGGAGTTGGTGCACTATTAGTTAGTATTAGGGCTCTAGGGAAGGGCTCTAGGACCGTGACAAGATCACAATTAGTATGATCTGTAGGTCTTGGGGGCAATAAGAAACCTTACCGTTTGTTCTCGAGCACTGTCGAAACTCTGTATACTCCTAAGACCATGAGTATCAATCGAATTGACACCGCATTCAATGGCCCCAGCCATTGAAACAGGAGAAAGTGAAATATCGTCAAAACAATCACCAGAGGTAGCCGGATCAGGCCCAAAATCAGTCCACATGCTGTGCCTGCCGGTGAAGATTCTGGCTTTGGCAACGGTAAAAATGGTGCCACGCCCGTAGCGCCGTCTCGCCAGTTGGAAAACTTCTCCATCTTTGATTTGTGGGTTTCACCTGGCTATATTTTTTCGGAGGTGTCGTTTCTCGAGGTAGCCGCAGATATTTTCATGTCCTTCCCCAAGGTTCACCAGCGAGGTTGGAGGTTTTTAGCAGACTATAGCGGTGATTCGTTATGGTTTCGCCTGCAGCGTAAAGCTACCATGGCCGCCACGGGCCTGTGGGCTCGAGCAATGGTGAAGAATGTCTATGACACTAAATACCACCACCTCGACACCCTCCTCGAAGCATACAAAACGTCCAAAATTGAAAACAGGGGACTACTAACCGTCATGAATCACACTTCGGTGCTCGACGAGCCTTTTTGTTGGGGCCTGTTACCCCTAGAGCATTTATTATATCCCCGTCGAATGCGATGGACCCTGGGGGCCGAGAACATTTGTTTTCGAAACAAGTTTGTGTCAAAGTTCTTTTCATTAGGCCAGGTCCTGTCCACCAGAAGGTTTGGAGCGGGCCCATTTCAGGACTCGATAGACGCTTCCATCTGCTTATTGTCCCGGGAACGCAGTAGCGGCTCTTACAAGTACAGTCCCAATCTGCCTCGGTTCAGGTCTAGCGGTGACATTGGGGCTAATGTCCCCCAATGGGTGCACACATTTCCCGAATCAATTGTGCATCAACCGGTAGAGCCATATAACAACACTCTGCGATATTTCAAATGGGGAACTTCTCGATTGGTTCTGGAACCCACCGTACCCCCAATTGTAGTGCCCATCTTCACAAAAGGTCTAGAGAAGGTTATGCCCGAGCACATTTCCAAGCACACCTTGGGACCAATTGGCGCGAAGATAGATTTTGCCGTAGGCGACCCAATAGACGACAATGTGATTGCCGACCTTCGTCGACGATGGTTGGACCTTGTGCACGAACAATGCGGGCCAGACGCGGAATTGGACGAAATGCCCGAGAGCCTGCGCACTGGCGAGGATGCCCAAGCGCTTCGTAGTGAGACTGCATCTGTCCTTCGCGATAGTGTAGTTCGAGCCAGCAGCATCTTTGACCTACCCAAAGACGAAGCCAGGATGAACGATCCTCAATTCTGGAAGTCCGATACCCGTGACATTGCTGTTAGAACGGTCAATGATAGAATCACACGGAACCAACATAGATAACACTGGCAATTGTAATTATAATGTAATTGTGTTCTTCTAATTAATAATATGTATACTATTGTATACTATTACTTTCATAGCTATAGATGTCACCTATTTAATTACTTGTGTGTCGAAGCTCGACACGGCTCTCATCACCTGAAGACTCCTCCAGATCTGTCACACTCTTCAAGATGAGTGAATCTCCCGCGACTACCATGATGAATGGGTCGGTAGACAAGGTTGACCACCCGGGGACTATTACTCCAAGTACGGTAGAGATTAATGGGTCTGTCAACGGAGCCGGTACGTCCCCAAACGCTCACGGGTCGGCATCAGCGACTCCAAACGGGTTCTTCGCCGGCAAGCGGATTGAAATGGATTCTATGATGGCTGATTTTCAAAAGAACCTTGGTCCCAAGTGGGACAAGTATAGAGATACTGTTACTCACTTTCTAATTGGAAAATTGACCCGGGTGGAGCTGCAGCAGGAGCTGGAGCCCATTCTTGATAAGAACATGATTCGAATGCACAATCATTTCATGTTGGCCAATCTGGCAAATGCGTTGCGAGATGGACCGCAAGGAGAAGGCGGTAGTGGCATTTTGTCTGGGTGGTCCAAGAAATCTCGAGATGGGCCCTCTCGTAATGTCAAGGGAGATTCGCAGCTGGCCAAGATTAAAGAGAATATCATGGGACTGTCTGTGCGAGAACGTAAACGTATAAAAGCTGTTGCTAAAGAGTCCAGTAAACGGGCGCCACTACCTTCAGCAGTTACTGCCACTCGACAGGCCATTCTCCCCAAAATCCCATTTGTCAGTAATGATAAGGATTCGTCCGATCAAAAGCATCAGCAGCAACACAATCAGCAACAACAACAGCAAACCCAGCAGACCCAGGATGCTAAAATTGCAAACGGCACCTCCCAGACCTGGACCCAAGACATTATTCATAGTTACGAAGCACCATTGGCATCAGAGACTTACGAGCTCCCCGACAACGATACCCTGGCGGCGCGTATGCTGGGTATTTCACTCGAGCAGGGACTATTACAGGGCGTTGATAAGAACTGCCCCGAGTTATTGTTAGTGGGATTGGAACAATACCTCAAAGATCTTCTTCAAGAGACAGTTACCCGAGTGCGGTTACGGAAAAGAGGCGCGACTGACGATTGTTTGACTGCTGAAGACTTTGCCATGGTGCTCGAAAGTTCGGCCACCTGCTTTGTGGAGATGAATGGACCTACAGAAAAGTTGAGAGACGTTTATCTGGCTGACGAAGAGACTGACGAGGAAAAGGAAGTTGCTGATAATGATGTAGTGATGGAAGAGGCAGCAAATGGCGGGTCTGCTGACCATAACGACCCTGGTCTCAAGCAACTTCTTAACGAAATCCTTGCCTCACACTAACTTAACGACTATGCGTATATAATACACTTAGATATTTAACTCATTACCTATAATTGGAACCATTATGAGAAGACTAGGCCCCATGAATAAATAGTACAGTTTAAACTTTCAAGCAGCGTTGGCCTTCTTTGCAAACTCCAGAAATCCCTTTTTCTCCTCCTCAGTTAACATATTCCACAATTCTTCATCAGAAGCATTTTCGACTACTCTCTCCAGGTATTCATCATTGTCATTGCTTCCATCACCGTCGGATTCCTCCGATTCCCCTTTCGCTTGCTTCATTTCCACACCTGGGGGAAGAACATAGCGCCATTCTTTATCGACCTGGTCCTCAGAAGATACAGGATTATACTGTGACAAAAGCTGCTTGATACGTTTCTGCTCCTCTTTACTTGCTTTCTGTCCGTTCTCACTCTTGAATGCATCCACGCACTGCATATGCCTTGTACTCTTGTAGCATGTCACTGAGCAATATGGGAGCTCACACTTGGGGCATATATAAGAAGGATTGAGGACCCCACAAAACGCACACGATAGATCCTCCTGACTAATTGCCTTTAAGCTTTTGTTCGCCAATCCTGGCCTTATCGCGTCCTGATCATCGTGCTTGGTTCGGATCATGAGCCCGAGGATGGAGAAACGACAGCCTCATGGTTGAAAAATTCGGATCTCATCTCGGTTCCTTTCCCCGAGACTACCTCAATAAAAGCATGCATGGAAGATGAGCCTCCGTGCCGTCTCTCGTTCTCCTGTATTCAGAGGGCGTTTGGGTGTGAGCTCATTAGCACCGCCCATTGTATCCCGAGTTCTGTTTCGTAAGCCATTATTAGTCCGATATGCATCAGATCACAAGCGGTCTTGGTATCAGCGAGTTCTTCGAAAAGGAGGCATACTAAAAGGAGGTGCAGGTCCTTCTTGGAAAGAAACAAAAATTGAGTCCACGCAAGAATGGGATTTGACTGCAAGAAAGCTGAAAGAGGTGCTCATCGCGTTTTCAAGCCGTCAATTGCCAGATGCAGCCCCAATAAAAGATTTGCTGTTTGAACTGGTTCATCAGAGCCCAGGACCTATACCCATCAACTATTTGCCCATTGTTGAAGCTGCTTATGGTAGCTTGTCTCGTGCATCCATTTCATTAACCGATCTGGAGACTAACCAATTGTATAAAGCCATTGCTTCTAATGATGCCCACAATATTGTCAGATATTCAATTGTGACAAAGTTGTATGCAAAACTAGGACAATCTTCTGATAAAATTATTACGGAAGTTGAGAATTGGCTCGAAAATGGATTGTTGTACTGTAAATTTCTACGGGCACAGTTAAAAATGAACGAATACGATCAGTTATTCAGGTCATTGCTTAGCACAAATGGGACGATCTCTAATAACGAGCTTATTCTGGAGTTTGTCGAGGAAATTGGAGAATCAGAGAGTAAAAAAGGATTGGGATATCTGGAAAACGTCCTCAAGGCATCGTCCAATCCGACACCGGCTGTCTATGTTAGGGCCATTGATGTCTATGTGAAGCTAGTGACCGGTTCAGAAAATGCAGACAACCGGTTAAGTTCCTTTGTTGAAAATGTGTTGTTTCCTTCACATAAACCAGATCAGCCAATTAGCGCCGACATTGCAGTTAGTTTGATTGATTCTGCAATTTCCTTGAATGCGTCTAATGCTGGGCAGAAAATTTTGGCCAACATCATTATGCCTCATCTAGAAGATCTTTTGCAGACAGTTCCAAATATGGACACCAAGCTTCAGTTTTATGAACTCATGTTGATGGCATGCACTAGACTCGCAATTGATAAAAAGATTGGCGACAAGATCTCCGGTCGCATTTACGACGAGTACTCACGATCGGAGTTTGAAAAGGAAACATGGGAAATCTTGGTAAGCTGGAGTCTGGTCAAAGACCTCAGTTTGAGTGAGATGAAGTCGTGCCTATCAGAAATGCGAGATAACGGATATAACCCTGATTGTAAGACTTTAAACGGCATTCTCCATACTGCCTATGCTCTTGATACCCCTGACACTATTTTGGATAAAGCGTTGAGCTATTTTTCTGCGGATCTCAACATTGAAGGAGACCTAGAAACCTTCGCCTTAAGAATGGAGCATGTATTGTCAAAAGACAGAAGCAGCGATGCTGCCGAACTCTTCCAACAAAGTTTGCAAAAAGGATGCCAATGGGATGAAGATGATGGAAAGTATCTGTCTACTCTGGACAATCTACTGGTAAAAATTGACAAAACGGACACCTTTTTCGCCTTTCGTTTGTACAAACGGGTTAAGATGTTCACTAAAACAGTGGGCTATGACGCTCGATGCTCTCTTCTTAATATGTTTCTTAAGGGCGATTATATTGCAGATGCTGGAATGTTCTTGGAAGAAGAATTTGCAGATGGGGATCCTGAAAAATCAACTAGCGATAGCATCTCTGCGGATGGTGTTCCAGAGCTATACAGGATGATGTACGACTATATTATGGCCAGTGAGGATTACCAGCAGGCATGGCTACTGTTCGGCTATATGAATCGTTTTATCAAGCTCCCCTATGGCTCTTATTATCCCATCATGCAAAAGTTTTGCCAGCTGCAAAGGCCTGACGCTTCATTGGCCATCTTCAAATTCATGCGAGCCCGCCATTTGAAAGAGGGAATGTCTCCGCCAAATGCTGATATATATGTTCTCCTCTTTGATGAATTTGGTAGAACGTTTTATGAAGAAGGAGTCCTGACTCTTCATACTTACTTTAAGATGGACCTCTGTATAGAGGCCGAGACAAGAATTCTGAATTCTATCATGGGAGCATATTGCAATTTATTGGATGATCCTCGCACAATGGAGCAATGGAGACAATTGATTCTCGGAAACCAGGTAGATAACGATTCTGTCACGATTATGATTAAGCATTTTACCCGCGCCTCTTTGGCGGACGTCGAAGAACTGTGGACTACCCTGCCAGATCTAGGCCTACAGCCTTCAAGGGATAACCTGCGACAGTATGTGATTGCGAACTGTTACAATGGATATTATCTCCGTGCGCTGAACATTGTCAAGAATATGGAACAAGACTATGGCCTCCTGCCTGATGGCGACACCATCGAAGCGTTATATAACTGGACAATGGTGTCCCATAGAAAGGAGCAGGTAAAGGCATGGGCATTGGAAAATCATGCAGAAGAATGGCACGCCCTTGAATCCCGAGGAACTCTAAAAACATACGTGCTCCCGGAAAACAATGAAAATGCTAGCGAAGAAAGTTTGCGAGCTGAAGCAATTTCAAAGATCGAGTCCCCGGAAGTGGCCAAAAATCGCTACCTCCCTGGAGAAGAGGAGTGATACAAAGTTCATCTACAGCATATATTAACAATAGATTCCATAAATTGAAAGTCATCATTCATGAAGATTGTGAATTATGCTGCTGCTAGTGCATATTTCTAACTGTTTTTAGTGCCTAAATGCTTTGCTTGTTTGTATTTTTTCTTTTTTTATATAATATTCCCTATATGCTTGAAATAATTATTTACTGACTGCTTATTTTAGTTTAGCGAGACTGACCAAAGATTGTAATGGTTCAATTTCTGTGGTTTCCCTGCTGGTGCTCCTGCTACTGATTTCCGTGTTGGTAATTGCTCTGCTGGTGCTCCTGCTGTTGATTGTTGTGCTGTTGATTGTTCTGTTGCTGGTGCTCCTGCTGCTGATTTCCGTGTTGGTAGTTGCTCTGCTGGTGCTCCTGCTGCTGGTTTCGCTTCTGCCAGTTGCTCTGTTGGTGCTCCTGCTGCTGATTACCCTGCTGGTGGTTGTTCTGTTGGTGCTGCTGCTGCTGATTGTTTTGCTGCTGCTGGCCTCCATTTTGGTAATTGCTCTGCTGGTGCTCCTGCTGCTGGTTTCGCTTCTGCCAGTTGCTTTGCTGGTGCTCCTGCTGCTGGTTGCCCTGCTGGTGATTGTTCTGTTGGTGCTGCTGTTGCTGATTTCCATTTTGGTAGTTACTCTGCTGGTGCTCCTGCTGCTGGTTTCGCTTCTGCCAATTGCTCTGCTGGTGCTCCTGCTGCTGATTACCCTGCTGGTGATTGTTTTGCTGGTGCTGCTGTTGCTGGTTGTTTTGCTGCTGGTGCTGCTGCTGCTGGTTTCCATGCTGGTAATTGCTCTGCTGGTGTTCCTGCTGTTGGTTACGCTTACCTAGGGAAGTGGGAGTGGGAATTCCACAGGTAGACATAGGCTTGGAAAGGGCATGTTCGAAATCTTCCCAAACATCATCAGCGCAGCCAAGACAAGGGTCAAGGTACTTGTTGAACTTTGAGTCCTCAGAGCATAGGCAATCCTTAAACTCGTCACCAGTGTAGCGCTTGCACTTGTTCCATTCAGTGAGAGCACGACCGCACTGCTGGTAGCATTGCCATGGGGCATCAGCAGATGCGACAATTGCAGCGGCAGCGGCAAGGAGAATTGACTTGGAGACCATTTCAATTGAATTTGGAGAGGTAGTAGGTTGTCAGTGTTTGTAATCTAGTAGATTGACTGTAAGTGAGGTTAAACCAGGGTCGGCACACCCTTTTTATATCCAGTCCAGGAAGAACAATTGGGCTGGGCTGTCACGTCCCATAATCTAGGGCAGTCTCACTTCGGAGTCTTTTTTGGCAGTACATGCGTGCGGTGAAGCCCGCAGGGAAAATGGGCCATTCCCGGATGTCAATTGTTATCCCGTACTACAAAAAAATTTTTGAGAGGGTTTCCGAACTTCAATTCCTGTTACAATCCAGAGTAGAATTGCATTGAGCCAAAGACTAAACCTCAAGCAACCCTCTTGTTCTATCTTCATGATCAGAATCAGAGATGAGAGATTCAGGGTCTTGCCAAGTACAACCAAGTGTAGCCAAGTGTAGCCAAGTGTAGCCAAGTCCATAGATCCGTGGCGTCTCCGGAAATTAAGTTAACGGCCCTCGTATTGCGACCGTTAGATCCGGAAATAATTCTCTGCACCACGCCTCTGTTGACGGGCGACAGAAGGCATGTATTTTTGCACGATTCTATTAATATTCGGGGTTCTCCAACGCCCGCCTGCGTCTAGCATAACGCCTTGGAGGCTACTGGCCGGTAAATATGGTTCCACCTTCCGGCGGAAGAAAGATCCGAAAGTGATATTTTCAATCCCTACAGAGAACCAATCGTTATATCATTATCCCGTGTGACATTGCATGAGCTGCGCCCAAAATTAAATAAAAAATTGTGAGTTCCACCTTATTTTTTCAACTCCGTCTTGTTGACATTCTCTGCGAATCTCAGAGAACTAATTGTTTCGTTGATACTGGAGAGCATTGGCGAAATATTCACAAACATCAGTGTCTTAGAGTTTCCTTTTAAAGAGTCCTGAAGTAGCATTGTAAGCTGAGTTAGTAAAAATTCATTGAATTTCAAAATTCCGTTGGTGACACTTACCTTTGAGTTTCTGTAGGGTACAACGCGATTGCCTTCCCTCAGAGCCTGCATGACATCTCGAAGGGCGCTCAAACTTTTGTTAATAGAAATAGCTTCTTTGAGTCTGTCTCCGGTTGCTTGAGATTGGGCAACTCGTTCTGATCCAGCCAGGTCGATGAGATTCAATGTTCCTTGGCACGTATGGCCAGTGATCTTATTGCTGCCGGATAGGCGAAGAGTGAAAACACTGTGGGAACGAGAAGATCTTTCGTTCAGCTTGGTAGCGGCGACTGATCTGTTGTGAGATGCCGTTTCAATAACATGAGACACTCGTTCCGGACTGTCCAGGTTGACTGCAGTTAGCCCTGGAACAGTGGTACCAGAAGTCTCCTTGTCCAGACGAATCTCTAGTTTTTGAGGGGACTTCTTGGTACACAGTAAATCTCGAACTTCGTCATTGTAGATCTCCAAAAACTGTCCTTCGAGAGAATATGTCCAGCCCTTTTCCTTGAGCGACTCGGCAGTTGAAAAAATTTGTCGGACAGCCATTGGAATCATACCGTCATTGCTAGACATGGTAAACGTCTTTCCTGAACCAGTTTGTCCATAGGCAAAGATACACACATTATAACCATCGAGGGCACTTTGAACAAGCTGGGAAATCTCTTCGTAAACCTCAACGTTAGAGGAGGAGGGTGCAAACACTTTGTCGTATGAAAAAGGATAAAGCTTATTGACCTTTTCACCCATGGCTGTTTCGGAAGGGCCAGTGAGAAGGATCTTCTGGGCCTCGAAATCATAGTCTGGATACTCAATTTGTGTGACGTCGGCAGTAGCATCTGACTCCAAGGGTGGTCTCACTCTACAGAAGACCCGGATGTTACCTTTGAGTTCTTGGACCTCATTATGAAGTTTACGACGGATGATCTCTGCCTTGATGAGTTTATCATGGGCCACATCACGCTCTTCCTGTGCTTGCTGCATGATCTGGCGCATTTCAGAGTTCTTGTTCTTTTGAGTCTCTAGCTGATACTCTAGCTCCTCAATTCTAGATTGCTGAGTCTTTGACACTGACTCCTGAGAAACTGTGGATGCAGAAAGTTCGCTTAGGGAGGCACGTAGTGACTCAGTTTCGTGAAGAAGTTCGTCGTACTTTTCCTTGTACTCCTCCAACTGTTGCTGAGTATGCTTTACTTTGCGGCCTTCGGCCTCAGCAAGTTCAAATAGGCGTTTCGTCTCTTGCTCGTGGACCAGCTGGGCTTGGTCGAGAGCTTCCTTGCCACTCTTTGATGCATTTTCCAGCCTGTCGTTGAGGGCCTTGATTTGTTCTTCATACTTGCTGGTGGATTCTTGAACCTTCTTTTCCAGCTCGAGGACATGAACTTGATGTAATTTCGTTTCGAGTTGCACGAGTTCCCTGTCATGTTTGTCAGTCAATTCTTCTAGGTTTCGAGTTAGTTCTTGAGTCTTTAGTTCCATTGCTCTATCCCACTGAGAATTGAACTCCTTTAGAATAGTATCTCGTTGCTGAGTGACCCGCTCTTCAAATTCGGCATGCATTCGTCTGCGCTCCCTTTCCAGATCCTGTTCGTACTGCTCTCTCATTCTCATTTTCATATCAGCCAGTTCGTTCTTGAGATTGCCTTCAGCACCTGCATTTTCGCGCAAGAGGGCGGCATTCTTTTCTTGCAGCGCGTATATTTGCTCTCGAAGCTTTTCTTCGGTGCTAACGTACTTTTCCCGCTCCTCATCCTTGTGCTCTAGCATGTGCTGAAGCTTGTCCCGTTCGAATTCCAGCCTGCTGTATTCAGTTCTGAGACGCATCACTTCGGCATTTAGTTTCTGGTTGCGAGAGTCATTGTCCTGGCTCAGAAGACTCTCCAAATAGTCCATTCTCTTTTGCAGCGTTTCGTCAACTGCGTGTTCCTGACGCGATTGAGGCCTAGACGCAGCAGCACTGACCGGCCTTCGGTCATACATTGATAAACTGCTCTTTGAAGATGCTCGAGCAGAGTCATTGTTAATGCTGCGAGAACGGGAATGGCCAGATGCAGTTGTCGTTCCTGCTGCCCGTTGTAATTCTAGTCGAGATTTGCCTCGAATGACTGGTGTTGGATTGGCTAACTTCGAAGGTCTGGCAGTCGGGGGAGGAGGCATCGAGTCATTGGTGTTAGTCCTATCTGACAAGGAAGTTCGTGAAGCAACACTGGCGATTGGCTTTGCTACGTGGACTGGGAGCTGTGATCCACCCTTGGCCTTTCCAAGGCCCTGAGTCGGCTCAACATTCTCCTTGGTCGTCTCCATACTGTCCATCTATCGGTTCAATGTGTAATGTACAACTAACAATGTCCAGTGGTATCAATGTTGTCCAGAATTGTCGACAGATGTTAACATGGAATAGCGATAGTTAGAGAGTTGATGATACTCAAACCGGAGGACGGTAAACAGAACGGTGCCGATCGGTGCGGCGGTGTGGTTTCCAGGGGAACGGGCTGAGGCCGATAAGAACGGCCAAAAAAAAAAAAAAAAAAAAAAAAAAAAAAAAAAAAAAAAAA